>CAKNYM010039917.1:0-37373 GCA_932195095.1 Andricus curvator
GGGGGGGGGGGGTGATAAAAGTTAGGGATGACCTTTAAAGAGTTACTAAAATCCGTGTATGTGTGCTAAATGGCCTATTAACGGAAATCCTATGATTCCCCTAGCGTGTACGAGTCCTAAAGGAGTTGTATTTGAAACGACTAAAAGGGAGAACTCTACTCCCTGGATTAATATATTGACAGTCCCTATTGTACGGAATACCAGATGCCCGACCGTGAATTCGTATTCAGTAGTCTCCAAAAATGGAATAGTTAGGCTATCTTCCTCTATAAAGTTGGTAGGGATCCTATCTTCAAAAATCAACTCTGCCACTCCCCCTTGAAAGTCATTAAAGTTAATTTCCACTGAGTTGGGGATTTCAAATGTAAGATGGCCGTTAAGTTCGGATACGAAAGGAGGCATCTGTCAATTTTGTATTTTAAATAAGATCCTGTACTAACTTTTGCACTCTATCCGTTGCTATTTGCACGACAATTTCAAATTGCTCGGAAATTTCCTATTGGGCCCCTACAAATTCAGTGTCGGTACTGTTTTTCTCAGGGAAATGTAATTTATCACAATTTTTCTATCATCAATACAGAAATAGATCGGGCATCTAGTTCTGCTGTCCCCTATGCGCGATTTTGCGAATTGGTTTAATTTCTCCCTGGGGGTTAGACATTTTTTGACATTTTTATTTAACTTTAAGTGACCAATTTCCAAGGCATTCCACAATTGTTTTATTTCTACAAGCTCAAATTGATAGCCAGTTTGCAGCTTTAATTCAAAATAGGAATCGTTTCTGATTTTTCATTTCAAATTAAATAAACCGGAAGCATTTTGTGTCTCTTTTAAAGGATTTCATGTAGGATTTCCTTGATTGCCTTTGATAGTGAACCAATTTTTCCTGCCAAACGGCAGAGTAGTTGATTCACTCTCAGATATTTTTTTTTTGCGTGTTTCCTAAGGGAGTTGCTTCGGCCAAACGGCTGAAGCGAACTCTTCAGAAATAACTATTTCGGCCAAACGGCTGATAATGATTATTTCCTTAGGAATTATTATCGGCCAAACGGCTGATAATAATTTTTTCTCAAAATCAATTACCCTTGGTCAATCTGCTGGGGTAATTGATTTTTTGAGAAATTTTTACCCGTAATAAATTTTTCACTCAATGAAAACCATACCCAAAATTCTCAGTATCTGATTCGGAAAACATCGCTTCGGCCAAATGGCTGAAGGGAATGTTAAGCGAAGCTCAACTTCGGAAAAATGACTGATAATAATAGTTGCCAATTCAAATCAATTGCTTCGGCCAAACGGATGAGACAATTACAGAGGATCCTTCGGCCTTCAGTTACCTTCGGCCAAACGGCTGAAGGGAATTCTTTTCTCAAAACAAGGTCACACGTAATAGAAATCAGTTAATTGAACATATCAGCTTCTTCCAGAATTTTATTTATAAAATTAGTTTCGGCCAAACGTCTGAAACGAATATTTTGCCCTTAAATAATTATTTCGGCCAAACGGCTGAAACAATTACGAAAAGGTTAAATTTCTTGTACAAAGAAAATTATGTTGTTGGAATAGAGTTTGTAATTTTTCTCAATCAGTTTCTCCAAGGCAATTTTTTGTTTGGACCCATTTCTCTCCCCGCCTCGAGTATTTGATGGAAGTTTGGTATAACACTTTAGAACTTGATTTTAATAAGTGGAATCAAGCGGTTTCTATAAATTTCACTTCTTATTGGTATCACTATGATTTCCCACACTGAGTTCGCATGTGCGCGGGCAATAGCGCGTTCGAACATTGCCCTAACCTTTTTACCCGCACGATGCTTGGATCTACGGGCCTTTTGTTGGCCAGGCATTGATAGACAAGGTTTAAAACATAGTGTGTAATCTGTATTTCGTTAGCGTAGTGTTCATTAAGTTTTAAGAACTGCGCATTCTAAATACTTTTGATTAGTTTCAATCTCGAGTTCGGCTATTGCATAATTGCAAGGCCTGTTGTCAAATTTGAAAATTTTCTAGTGTTTGAAATGTCATGTTTTTAACCCTTCTAGATTAACTCACTTCCGCTAGTGTGTAATTTGAACCATTTTCAGCCAGGAAACTAATAATTGTTTTTAAACAATGAAGTAATTGTTTCTAATTAATTTTAGAAACAACTAGAATTGAAGCTGGAAGCGGCCCATTTAAGGCCTGTATGCAACTTCAAATTTTCATTGTCGAAGGACAACCCGTGAATTTTCCTTTTTTTTATTTTAAAACAAAACAAACAATACAAGTCAACAACAATTAGTGAAAATTAATCCCACCGCTGCCACCAATTATTTGTCACATCCAAGGATTCATTAATTAAATAAATTCAAGGGAATTTACTCAATTAACCAATTCTGGATGGTTAAATAATAAATACTTGCATGCAAGTATCGATAATTTTATGGGCCAATTTCCTGCCCTATTCATTCAGGGATTTTCTAAAATGCCGTTGAGCTTGGGTTGTTGTTCTAGTATGGTACATTTACATGTTATATGTATATATATAGATTACATATCAAATGTGGTTGTGTGTGTGTGTGTGTGAATTTGTTATTTAATTGTTATTTATTATTAAGTGTTATTTAATTAATATTACAATAATTAAAAAATATATAAACCTCTATAATATAAATATTATGCTTTCTGAACATTTGATTACTAATGAGATCCTTGTTCATAACATTTCGAACGTTTACAGCAGAGTTTAACTGGCTTAAAAACTTCTGCATTCTGGACTTTATTTGAAACAGATATATATTCTTCACCCTGAAAGAAAAAACGGAAATGTCGCTAATAAAATAGTAAGAAATCGTTCACTTACTGATTGTCACTGATTTTCAATGAAATTTCACTGATTCAAATTTTTTTAAAATTTTTTTAGATTATTATTATTATTACAATACGAACCAAAAAAAAGTGCACTTTCTCGACCATTCACTTTTGTCAATTCCACGAATTTGAAGCATTGACAAATTCGCGGAATTAGGAATCCGGTGAATCTCAACTATTAGATGTTTATGTTTTGTTTTACTTTTGCACAGTTCGTCTCAAAAATAGAACCAATATGAAATGAATACATTATTTTACATTATGAAAATTTATTTATTCATTCGTTCATAATACTTTTATATTACCTGATTTCTTGATTAGTTTTTATTTTTGGCGCCGGTGAACTGTATTAAGACTCGGATCTGAGACTCTCGCTACAGTCCGCACGCGAGTCGTATAGCCGCTGGCGACTTGAAACATTAATAATTTCTTAAATATCAGTTCGATTGGGCTACAATTTTCCAGAAAACTTCTTTGTACTGTTGTTAACAACTTTCTCGCCGGCAGTTTTTTGTTGCTGAAAATTCGCTCGATAAACGAAACGCTGGAAGTTAGAGAAGTCCAATGTGGGCCAAGCATAAGAAAAAAATTATTAAACATTTTTTTTTAATAAATTTTTAAATTCCTTTTATTGTATCAATCAAAGGACATTTCGAGCTACATACCCTGAAAATATTATTGAAAAATTCCAAAAACTGACTGACTGAGCACGAGTTGAATTGAAAACCGAATTAAAATCGATTTTTTCAAAAAAATCAGTTTTTTGGCTTCAATTAGAAAACTAAAGAAGCTACAACTTTTGTCCTTGACAAAGAAAGATGCGCAATGCAATTCTACATCTAGATATAGTCTTTCAAAATTAAAATTAGAAAATTTTTCAGAAAGCCTCCAGAGGTCTTCACACTCTCGGCGAAATAATTTTAGGTGCCCTTATTCGATCCGGCAGCTCAAGTATTTATTGCAATTAGCCATTTAATCGTATAACAGTTGGTTCACGCATGTACCAAACATTTCTAAGATATTTTTTTTTGTGGAATTTTCTTTTGCGAAGAAGATCCTAGTCGACTAAGTTTGATGACGCTCTTAATTAAGTTCGTTAAATGTGTGCTCACAGTTAAAAATACACCATAAAAATTATTTCGTAATTTTTTTTGCGTGCATGTGTACCAGTCAGATGCGATTAAATTACTAATTTGAAGGACTAATCATTCAATTTAGCATGGATCGGGCCTCATTGAGATACCACTAGCAATTTTGACGTTCTTCTGAATTAAGAAGTTGAAGGCATTAAAGAGATAAAAACGTGTGTATCCTAATTAAGTAGTAATGAATCCGCCACTAAACTTGATGAATTTTGACATAGTTGCAAATAATTCAATATTTTTAGAAGAATTCAAATAATTCAAAATAAATCAAGTTTATCCTGGATATTTCAAGTAAATTCAAAAAACTTTAAAAGAATTTAAAAGATAACAAGCTAGTTTTGAGAAATCGACAGAATTCTGCAGAATTCAAAAGACTTCTTCAGAATTTTCCGTCGACCAAAATTGATGAAGTTGGAAATAGTTGAAAGGAATTCCATGTTTTCAGAAGAATTCAGCCCAGATCGCAAAGTGCGCGCACGATGCGACGCACGTGCGTCGCACCACATGCGGATTTTCTCGCACGACGTGCGCGCAGGGGATGACACAGCTGCGTCCTCACATGCGTGACAGGTGTGTCGCACGTCGTGAGGGTCGCACGTCATGCGTGCCGGTGCGAGTATGGTGCGTGCACACATTTAGGATTTTTAGAGGGCACAGAAAATATTTGCATTGACATTTTTAAACAAAGAGCAGGTAATTTATTATGAACGTATTTTTTATTATGGGTGCAAGGAATATTTATACATTTTAGTTGCGCATTAGCAATTCAGTTTCCGCATGTTTGCATTAACAATAATAAATATTTTTCGCTGCAACTACAAGATACAGGCACATAAAACTGACAGAAAACATAAAGACGAAGGTAAAAAGTATATTTTTCGTTTAAATAATAAACAAAAATGATGACCTAAAACAAAAATTACCTTTTTTTAATTATTTAAACCAAAAATAAACTGTTTATAACCGTTTTCACATTTCTCAAAGTTTCAGCGAAAGATATTTATTATTTTGGGCACAAACATGCAAATATCGTAAGCAATAGATGCGCTTAACGATACTAACATTAAAACGCACGCATTTACATAACTGTAATATTTAATATCACAAATTTCAGGATCTGATACTTTTGCGAGATTAGTACGTTTGTGTCCACATTAATAAATATTTTTCGCTGAAACTTTCAGAAATTGTATGAAACATAACAAAAACGGTAAATAGCCTATTTGTCCCTGGCGGACCGAACGAACGGAGCGGATACGCTACAGCGTATCCTCACAGTATCCACATCGTATCCTCTCCGTATAATGCAAGAAAAACTCATAAAAAAAGGAAGATGAACATTTCACTTGTTGAAATTCGGATTCTACGTGAAATTTTGCGTTAAAAGGTCACGGAGTAATCGCAATAGTTTTTCTTGCAACATTAAAAACTTTTGAAAAATATAATACTTATCGATAACGTGGGCTGAAGGCGACTTCAAACGCATCGTCGATGGATAACGCCTATTAACTGCTACTGAACGACGATGCGTTTGAAATCGCCTTCAGCGCACGTCATCGATAAGTATTATATTTTTTTAAAGTTTTTAATGTTGCAAGAAGAACTATTGCAATTACTCTGTGACCTTTTAACTCAAAATTTCACGTAGAATCCGAATTTCAACAAGTGAAATGTTCATCTTTCTTTTTTAATGAGTTTTTCTTGCATGATACGGAGAGGATACGATGTGGATACTATAAGGATACGCTGTAGCGTATCCGTTTCGTTCGTTAGGTCCGCCAGGGGTTGATTGAAATGTAAAAAAAAACCGGTAAGGCCGAAAAGGAGGATAAAACAAAATATTAATAAACACGCGCACGATTCGACACAAATCGAGAGGAACGGGGGGCCGCAGGGTCACTACACATAAAAATCCTATCGCAATAATAAAATTTGCGATCGAGAACCGACACGTTTTCTCGATAAAAACTCGCAAAACGAAACCGTGCAAAACCGACAACGGAAGTCGACAACAGCTGTTACGGCGCGTCGGGTGATTACCGTTCGACCGACGCGATGGGGTCTGTGCCGTATATTATTCAGCTAATGCGCGCAGTTTTTAAATATAGCTCCTCTTATTTCTACTTCAAAATAATAAAAAATGAATACAATAAGATCGAAAATTAAAGATGCATTTTTTAAATTTCTGAACAAATTTTTTAAACATTGATTTTAAATTACATTTTAAACTCAATTTAATGTTAAACTTGAAATTAAAAGCACAAATTGAATTTGTAAACATGAATAAATATGTAAAGTAGAAATAAGACCAAAAATTTCATTTTTTTATTTACTTAATTTTACATTCAAATTCTCACTTATTCAGAATCTTCTCCAAAAATGATTAAGTTCGTCTTGGAAGAGTGAAGAGAAATCTATTTCTCCAAACTATTCGGAAAGGCAATTTAATCTCAGTAGCGATCTGCGAGTTTCCTTTAAGAACTTAGAATTTTCTCGGGTTTCACAGAGCGAAATTTAAAAGCATTCTCTTGTATCGTAGCAGAGTTCCACTCAGATAAAATTAAAAGAAAACTTTATATGTGGCAGAGTTCCCCCAAATAAAATGTAATCTTTTGTTTTGTGGTTTAGATCCACTTTTAGCTTTTGCTTGGAATTAGTAGGCAGTTGTCTGGTTTTAAAAGAAATACTTTCGACAAAATTATTCGTTTTGCGTTTTCGAGAACTTGTCAGGGTCTACCTTGCCAAGTTGTCAACAGAACCAAAGCCAATAATTTACGATCGATCACTTGTACCTGGCTACGAAAGCGATTGTCCACAAGAGTCCGAAAGTTACAAAATATTTCTCTCTTTGCTAAAGGACCTAGAGTCCTAAATTTTAGAAAATCCATTTACTGGAAATATTCATTTACAACTTTCTGAAAATCGAGGCAGCTCTGGGTCACCCTCCTTTGCTTGCGTAACAGCGCATACCTGGGCTTAGAGGCTGCCTCCGCCCCACTAGCTTCTTGCGAACGTGCCCAAACGGCACCCCTGCAGATTTAACACTTACCTGTGATTGACAGGGCCATATTATAATTATTGTGTTTGATTATCCTTCTTTGTGCCGATGAGAAATTAATTATTACAATCATAAATATAATCAAACTTGTGAATAGCCAGTGGGAAGTATCCCATCAAAAATTCCTTTCTTTGGAAACAATCTCCTTAGAGAGTGAAAGAATCTAGAGAGTAGAATAAAGCGAGAGATAAAGAAAGACAAAGAAAGTTTATACTCAGTTTTGTGGAAACACACTGAGATTCTCTAAAGAGATAGTGATTTTCGGAAGGAAAGAATCCTTATATAACCTTTTAATAAACAGAGAAAATAAAGAAAGATAGAAAAGCGCCGAGTCGCACCAAAAAGAGTTTTTTTATAGGCATGCCTAATTATAATTTTATATTATTTGATTATGAAGAAATGAAACAATAAATTTGATTTGAAAGAAAATTAGATAGTCGTAGTGACGATAGAGTTTGCCCGAAGTGCAATTTTCGTAGAAGTAGACAAAGCTAGCCCGAAGTGCAGCTATCGTTATAGAAGTCGAGGATAGAATTTTAGAGTATATTTTTGTGCTCATTTAGAAACTAAAAGAAGGAAAAGTTAATTATATTGGTTTTATAACAAGGATTTGATTTTAATAGCTTAGGGCTTAGAAAAACTGTGTGTAAAATATAGGTTAGAGCAGGAATAAGAAATAAAAAGATCTTATATTGTAAAAGAATCTTATTCTTTCTTCATGTGAGACCCCTTTCTTTTTATATATTACTCTAATTATTAATTAAAGTTAATTAATTAGGGTTAAAAGATAACATACGCTGTAAAAAAAAGTTGGTGTGAATTTACATCCTGCGACGATGGAAATAATTCGATCGGTGTGGCACATAGTAAATAACCAGAATTCTGTAAAAATACATTTTTTTTCTCTCAACCTGCGTCCGCCGTAAAGGAAGTACATGCAGGAAGTAAACTTTCCGTCGTCGAGCGTGAATTTACGTACGGGTCGTAAATCATCACAAAAATTATCAGATGAGCCACTGTCCGAAATCTCGTTGAATTTTGTGTTCAGCTTTTATAATCGAAAAGATATTTCGAGGTTTAGTTCGCCAAAAACTTTTCGGTTATTCAAATTTCAATATTTTCTTTATCTCTGACTTATTCATAATGATTCCTGATTGACAAATTTCCCTGACTTTACTCTGATTTGCAGGTTTTCTCTAACCTGTGGTCAGCTTGCTACTATTCACAACTGTTCACAGAGGTGAAAATATTTTAGAGCTATTCTCTGTATTTAAGGGAGAAAACGGAATGTACGACTTGACAGTCTCAAAATTTATAAATCAAAGCGACATAACGTGCAAAACAACGTAAAAAAGAATGCAAACGAACGAAATGCGCACCCATTGGTAAGAGGCCGTTCGAGCGTCTCCGGAACTCATCGTTTGGCACGAATTACACTCGCTAGTCCCGAATGGTCCAAATTTACGTCCTGCACATAATTCTGCGCCGTTCGTCCGTGCGGACTTACTCCCTCTCCATATAAAAGCACACATCGTCAAAAATTTACATACACTTTCGTAGACTTAAAGTCCCAAGTAAATTTATCACCTTACGTAAACTTACTATGTCCCACGCCGATCAAATAATTTCCATCATCGGACGTAGTAATTTTACAGTCGACTGCAAATAGAACAACCTTCGTTCTATTTTCACATTGTTACCTGAGGTAAAATCACACTAGATTGCAAATAAGTACTGTAGTATCGTAAATTAATCAGGTTATACACTGTAATTTGAAAATACGTTGCACGTATAATAACTAGCTGATTGTAAATATCACCAAAGCTTTTTTTATAGTGTCTTTTACAGCCATCATGGATGAAAATACGAAAAAACATGTTGATGCTTTCTTCAAAAACAAATCCTTAAAAAAAGTGTATCTTCCAACGCCTACGAGTTATCGGTTAATGCCTCATGACATTTAAGATTTAGAAAGAATGACTGTGCGTATAAGCTTAGAAGAGGATACCCGCAGTATGGAAAAACTCGACAAGTGGCTTGAAGAGCTTAAACGAAAGATAAACCAGTAAAATGCCAGTGTAAAGTGGTTCTTGAAAAACTATCGTGAAGAATAAACTGAATTTTAGTGAAAAAAGACAATTATAAAATAAGTGAAATAAACATTGTTTTCGCTAAAAGAAACGTGATAAAAATTCTCTTCAATAGAAAGAAAATCTCATTTTTCAAATTAAATCGCGAGTGACTCCAGCTAGCAAAATGAGTCAATCAAACACCCGTTCGTCACGTGTGGCGGAAAAAGTCTGTGCCGAGGAGAACGTCGCTTCAAGATAAGGAATGTATCGCCCGACAATATGGACGATAACATCAGCACCCCCGCAGAGGCTATAAACTCCAGCTCTGAGCAGGTGTGGGTGCTAATCAATGAACGGTTAGACGAACTCGACAAGCGGACACAACGAATCCTTGCTGAAGACAAGAGGCACCGAGAACAACAGGAGGCGGAGAAAGAGAGGGTAATGCAGAAGAAAATGGCCCCTCTGGAAAACAGCGTGAGTCGCTCGCTGGAAGCAACGACAACGATGACTCAAAGAATGGAAGAGAGGGAGGCGAAAATGCAGGCCCAAATTAACCGATTAGAGACCGCCCAGACACGTGTGGCCGAACGAATTACGGACGACCTCAACAATAGAAAAAAATGGGCACATGGCTACAACAAAACCACAGATTATGTACGTCCTACCGGAGTTTAATGGCGAAGGAAATCCAATGAGGTACCTGCGTCAATTGAAACAGTACTGGGAAGTGGTACGTCCCAGGGCTTGTGACGCAGACTACCGAATTGAAAAATCCTTGTCAGGACCGCCCAATGACTGGTGGTTGGTCGTGAAGCCTGACGTCACTGATTTCGACAGTTTCGTAACGAAATTCCAGCAGCGGTACTGGAATGAACACACTCAGTACGAGATTAAAAAGAAGCTAGAATTTGGTGAGTTCCAAATAGGAAAGGATAAATCTCGGGCTGAGTATGCTACGAGAATGTTTGCTAACGTCAGCGAACTCTCACCGGCACCGGATCATAAGGAAATTATTGAAAAACTCGCTCGTCATTATAAAGACGAGACTAAATATGCGATTGTTGGCCGCAGCATAAATACATGTGAGCAACTTATTGAACTTCTGGAAGAGTTCGATAAAATTGGTAGCACCAACAACGGCTACACAGAGAATCGCGAATGGCGAAATGAAAATCCACGGCGAGAAAACAGCGCGCAGAACAACGGTGCCTGGAGATCTAACAACAATGGCGGTGGATATAACAGGCTCTAGTTCGAAGCCCAGCACAGGTGCTGGGGGGGGGGGGGGCAACGTACGCAGAATGAGGGTGGCTCATGGAGGCAGCAACCGAGCCAATCTCCGTACAAGGTGCAGAACATGGTGATCGAGCCCCCGTCAGCGATAGAAAATGAAGAGTACCAACAAGAGGAATCGTTTTCAGAGGCGGGAAACGATCAGGAGCCACGTCAATAGAAATAAATCCTATTGAAATTGACGTGGCGAGCGAAACCATCTATACTGCACATATGCTCACCAACACACGAGAAGAGTTGACTGATTAATCAGAAGGAGCCGTGGAGAAAAAGCGCTCAAAATGCTATACGGCAATTATTCAAATTGCTAGTATTGTAACGAAAGCACTTATAGACACAGGTGCAGAAATTATCTGTATCTCTGAGGAATTTCTGAATGGAAACAAGGATAGATTCAACCGCTATCCTTGTCTACCTTTGGCAGGTGTAGCTGTGGCCGGACCCTTGGGGGGCAAGGCAGTGCGCCACAACCGGAAGATTTACGCCGATGTACAGCTGCCAAACACGGTCATCTAATTAACATTCTTAATTGTACCACGCCTCTCAAGAACTTGTATAATTGGGATTGATGTTTTGGATGAACACAAGACTAACATCGATCTAAATACAAAGACTCTCACCTTCCCCTACTTTCAAGGACAGCCCACCGTCCGAATCTTGCAACATGAGGGACTAACAACCACTGAACAAACCCGACTCAGCGAAATATTATGGAGACATCGACAGGTGTTTCGACAAGAGCCGGGCCTGCTACAAAACTATCAACACGTGCTAAAGGTGCGAGAAGGACAACCCTTAATTGGGCGAAGCTATCCGATCCCCATTGCGCACAGAGGAAAGGTCGATGAAGAGATTCAACGTATGATGAAACTAGGAATCATACAGAGGTCAAGTAGTCCTTATATCAAGAAACGCGAACAAATTATCTCATTCGTAGACGATACTTTAATCACATCAGAAACGAATGAATTACATCTTGAAAACCTCGATGAAATACTTGAACGTTTGAAAGAAAATAATTTAACCTTGAATCTAAGCAAATCCCACTTTTTCAAAAAAGAGGCTAAATTTCTGGGATTCATCCTCACAATCGAAGGAGTTAAACCAGATCCGGAAAAAATTAGCAGCATTCATGATTTTCCAGCGCCACGCAACGTCAAGCAGCTTCGTGGATTCTTGGGACTCATCAATTTCTACTCTAAATTCAGCAAAGAACATGCAGCTGAAACGGTACCACTTTTGAAATTGATAAAAAAGGGAGTACCATGGAAATGGGACCAAGAAGCTCAAGACAGTTTCGAAAAGGTTAAAAAACTCTTCGGAATTTCGATAATGTTATATTTTCCGGATCCACGTAAAGAATACTATCTTAAAACGGACGCAAGCAATTACGCGCACGGGCCGTGTTATACCAATTAAATGAGCAAAATGAGAAGGAGATAATTACTCTCGCAAGTCGAACTTTAAAAGGACCAGAGCTAAGTTATTTTACGACGGAGAAGGAACTACTGGCGATAGTATGGGAATTACAAAAATTCAGAACCTATCTGCACGGTGAAAAAATCATTAATCGCACTGATCATCTCGCGCTTACGTTTCTAAAAACGTGAAAATTTGTAAATGCCCGACTAACAAGATGGATACTTGCACCGGAAGTAGAGAGGTACATCCAGAAAATCTCTCAGCAACAACAATAAGACAAGAAAACACAACAGATAATAAGGGATGCAAAAAAAATGACGAAAATCAAACACGCTTCAAGGTAATAGAAGAAGCGCTGTATCACTTCGATGGAGCGAACTACCGCGTCTACATTTCGAAAAACATTATCGAAGCAATCATATGGGAGTGCCATGAGTCGTATGGCCACCCAGGAGCGGAAAAAACGTATAAAATTCTGCGAGAATCATTTTACTCACATCGCATGGCAAAATTGACACGACGAATTCTTTCGACCTGTGACTCCTGTCAGAGAAATAAACTCTCGACGTAGGCGTCACAGGCACTACTCGAACCCGTGCTATCGAAGGAACCGCTCGAAATTTTGTCAATAGAGGTACACAGTTTACGAGTTATCCTTGGATACAGGCTCTTGAAGAACGGGGAATAAAGGTTATACTAACATCAATCCGTCACCCTCAGGCTAATATGGTGGAGCGCGTAAACCGAGAACTCGCACGGCTATTCCGCACGCTCTTACCCCCCGACAAACATGGAGGATGGTACTCACAACTTGAAAACATTGAGACAATAATTAATGAGTCTCACCACGACACAACGGAAATCACACCGTACGAGGCACTATGGGGTCGTAAACCCAAGAGATGGTGGACGGACCTCCTACTATACGCCCCTCACCACCCGCTGGCTAATAGAGAAGAGCAATTAGTGGTACTGCGTGAGAGGATAAAGAGGAAGCGAGAGAAACTCCTGAATCGCATAAATCGGAAGAAAAAGGGCGTGACTTATAACGTAGGGGAATGGGTGTTAGCCAAAGCCTGTAATGTGTAAAACGTGACAACAGGTGTAATGGCAAAGTTTCTTGCGCCATATGAAGGCCCGTACAAAATCAAGAAACAAGTAGCCACTAACGTCTACATTTTGTGCAACTCTGAAAACGATCGAGAGAGAGGGCAGTACCATGCCAACGATCTTCGAAAATATCGAAGAAAAGTTAGAGGTGGGGAGAAGGAAAGCGAGCCTATACCATCTGAAGGGTCCCAAGGGTCCAGAGAAAATTCGGACTGATCAGTATTAACCAGAGAGCTAAAGATGCCAGATGCCAGTACGAACGTAGAAGCCATCGATGTCCGTCCTTGCATAGGAATATAGGAGTTAAAGCACCGCGCTTTATACGAGACGTTAGGAAAAGGGGTGCAGGAACCACCGACAAAATCACACCGGAAGAAAAAAAAACTAATAGCTCGGCCTTATATTGAGGCCCATATACTGGAGGAAAGACGCTGGGAAGAATTGTCTTATCAACAGATATATGTGCCCGAGCCCACACCTAAGCTGCCAGAGGAGCCACAATCATCTACGTCATGGGAATATTCAAATGAGAACGATGCAGACAAGAAACTTGAGGAAGATAAAAAGATTTCAGCAGAAATTCTTCGTGAAGTGACGGTTCATTCCTTAGGACACATATTCCTTTGCCCTGGGAAAGAAAAACAAGCGATGCCTCCCGAGCCACCACAGGAGAAAGAATATAGCGAAGCTGAAAAGGCCTGGTTAAAAAATAATGAAGAAAAAGCTAGGCAGAAACGGAAGTGTGGCATCTGTAGTGTAAAACAGAGCCGTCTCGATATTTTTGTGGAGGACATTATTAAACAGAAGGACATAAGGCCTGCCAAGAAAATACGTAAGGAAGAAAAAGAGAACGTGTCTCCGAATAAAATAAACGAGGAGAAAGCTGTTCCAAAAGCCGAAGGAAATGCGCTACCTGACGAGGAGCAAATCCTTCGTCAAACTTTAAGAGAAAAAGCGAAAGGGGAACGCGAGGAAATGAGAAGGAAGATACCGGAGGGACCCTGGGTTCAAACCGACGGAGATACATGGCACATTTGGGAATATGACCAGGCCTGGTGCACGGGGCAAGACTGGCCCCTCACAACTGCCTGGGTCTACAAGGAAAGAAGGCCGTTGAGGAATCCAAACCTCAATAATCGGAAGAACAGGAAGGGACTACAGCTCAACGAGGATGGCACTTTAAAAACGATTAGCACGAGCAAGCAGACTAAAGGAAAGGAGCCTACCAAATTCCCTGCGAAGACAAGTTCAAAACAACGGGATGCTACGAGGGTCACGATCGAGGAAAACATCGAAACAGCGACAACAGCAGCTACTCATGCGAATGTTTGTATGAAAGATAGGAAAATAGAAACTGTCACGCTCGAATAAGCCTCCGAATATAATCGGCTCGTATCACATTCATTTTTCTATTTTACACAATCTGTGGTTTCGTATTTTATTATAATCTCTTCTACTTTTTATTTTTTTTTCGAACGTGTTAGTTCTATTTTGGAGGGCAGTTGTAACCTGTGAGTTACAGGGGCAGCCTGAAAATAGGCAAAAGTGCTTCCACCTGCGTGATGCTTGTGAAAAGTTGCATCACACAGGAGAAAGAGAGAGGCGCAGACTCCAAAGAACTCCCACTCAAACGCTGTTGCGTAAGCGTGGGAGACAGAATGGGAGCAAGGTGATAAAAAGAGCCTCTCAGCCGAAAAACGGCATTCTAGATCTTGCAGCTGAAAAGCGCAGGTCGCAAAGAGTCGAACACAAGGGAGAAGACTTGAGAATCTATTCTCACTTATTCAGAATCTTCTCCAAAAAGGATTAAGTTCGTCTTGGAAGAGTCAAGAGAAATCTATTTCTCCAAACTGTTCGGAAAGGCAATTTAATCTCAGTAGCGATCTGCGAGTTTCATTAAGAACTTAGAATTTTCTCGGGTTTCACAGAGCGAAATTTAAAAGCATTCTCTTGTATCGTAGCAGGGTTCCACTCAGATAAAATTAAAATAAAACTTTATATGTGGCAGAGTTCCACCAAATAAAATGTAATCTTTTGTTTTGTGGCTTAGATCCACTTTTAGCTTTTGCTTGGAATTAGTAGGCAGTTGTCTGGTTTTAAAAGAAATACTTTCGACAAAATTATTCGTTTTGCTTTTTGAGAACTTGTCAGGGTCTACCTTGCCAAGTTGTCAACAGAACCAAAGCCAATAATTTACGATCGATCACTTGTACCTCAAGCCGCCTATAGGGTGATAGAGGAGTCAACTCCTCTATCTGGCTACGAACGCGATTGTCCACAAGAGACCCAGAGTGACAACATATTTTTTCGTTATAGAAGTCGAGGATAGAATTTTAGAGTTTATTTTCGTTCTCATTTAGGAACTAAAAAAAGGAAAAGTTAATTATATTGTTTTTATAACAAGGATTTGATTGAAATATCTTAAGGCTTAGAAAAACCGTGTGTAAAATATAGGTTAGAGCAGGAATAAGAAATAAAAAGATCTTATATTGTAAAAGAATCTTATTCTTTCTCCATGTGAGACCCCTTTCTTTTTATATATTACTCCAATTATTAATTAAAGTTAATTAATTAGGTTTAACAGATAACATAGCCAAAAGCTGGTGGTTACAGTATATTTAGGTAAAGTAAATAGTAGCGTACCCGGAGGCAGACCGAGGAAAGAATGGTGGGAATGTGTGAGTGAAACTCTAAGGCGACAAGATATAAAAAGCCATAGAAATGCAAGAGCATGAATGAGAAGATGTATGGATGTAAAAGAAGCTAAAGTTGTATGCCGCGTGGAGATCTTTGCTTAGTGGATGTGATAAGAGTAAAGAGTATGGATCTAACTATGGGGATTAGCAGTAACTTTGCGTATTTTTGTGTGATCTATGACACATGAAGACTTGTTGAAACTCTTTGCCTGGGGTGATTGCTAGAGAGATTGATCAGCGACCTGTTTCGGAGCAGTGTTGCGGAACAAACATGTTATTTAAATAAGGAGCAAGGGAATTCTAGATTGATCTAAAAATATATACCTCTCCTTATACATTCCCTTATACCTCCAACTACAATTCCCTTTTTCACTTTTCTCATATGAATTCCTTGATCTCCGGAAGTATAACGAGACCAGAACCGTGTGAGTTACGCTTACCCCGAAAGGGATAGGACAAGGAGATACATTAACATACAGGATCCTCCTAATCCTCAAGATCTGGCTGAAATGGATGCCTCTCTTCGTGAGGATATCTCGGCGCAATCCGACCTCTGGACCATGAGTTGTTCAGTTTGTGGTGCGGCGAGAGCTTTGACTGATTCAAATCTAAGGCTAAAACCAACGTTGGATCAAAAGACCAAAAGACGCTTGCATCAACTGAACAAGAAGATTGGATGGGCAAGACAAAATGCGTCCCGTGTTCAGTGTTTCATTGAACTGAGGATATACAATAATACTCTGAACAAGTCAATGCTACTGTCAATCGAGCAGCACATTTTTGATAAAATGCGGGTGTTATCTGACGCAAGGAAGAGTAGAGAGAAGAGGAAGGTGTGGGTCAGGGAGAATCAACAGATTGTATGATATCAAGAACTTGTGGTGGAAGAAGTTTACTTCTACGCACTAAAATCTGGACCGCATCTTCACCTAATATTTAAAGTCGGAGATACCCATGCCGCAGTGGCTTGTCTTAGGGCGCATTATACTCCTGCCGAAGAAAGACGGCTTGCCCAACCCAGAGCAATACATGCCAATAAGTTGTTTGAACAGGTTATATAAGATATTCACAGCTATCCCAAATGGCAGGATTGTTCGAAGAATTGAGCCTGTATGGAGAGAGATGTACAAACAACGTAGCTCGAAAAAAGGTGTAGCAGGCTGCCGAGAGAACCTGCTAATTTACAGGTGCGTCTGGAAAGACGCAGCATTCAACCAGCGCTGCCTGTTCATGGCCTGGGTTGACTACCGGAAAGCTTTTGATTCAACCTCTCATAGAATTATCGTCTGCCTGATGGAAAGCTTGAAGGTTCATCCACGCATAGAGAGATGCATAGAGAGATTAATGCCCCTTTGAAAAACTAGATTTACTATCTCATCTGGAAATTATCGTGTGAAAACGAACAGCGTCACCTTCTCTCTAGTTCAAAGCAACTTCAGAGTACCTTAAATATCGTCAAGGGGTACACATGAGATATTGGTATCGTCTTTGAATTGGACAAGTGTGCCAAAATTAATCTGACCCGAGGACGGATCACTGGCGTTCCCGGGAACTCTGAGCTTGTGGATATAAGTGTTATTAGACAGACATTTTGCATTTAGGACGTAACATCAGTGAAAGAGTCTCTCCGAAGCAGATACAAGCGTCTTCTTCTATAGATTTGGTCTTTCTGTCCCGGTTCTACTCTACTCGTTTGGCGTGGTTCCATGGGCGAAGAACGATCTTAGGACTCTTGATATCGCCATGCGTAAGATCATGCATATGCAGAAGAGCTTTATTACGTGCAAACCGGGTACCAAAAACAAAGAAAATAAAGAGAGAGAAAGGGAACAAATTAATTTTGAACTCTCAAATTATATCTGTTTTAGAGTCAAAATAATTTGTTCCTCAATCGTTACACTATGGTTGCAACATAACTAGAGTGATTATTAACAAGGTCGCCAAGTCAGCACTCTGGAATGATGAAAATAAAGAATGGGGAGCTCGAGCGAATTAAAGGATTCATTTTCAATTTTTCGTAACATATACAAATGAAAAAGCGAACCAGAGAAAAACATTTAAATTAAAATTAATAACGAAATAAAATTCGATTTGAATTCCGAATCTGAAATTCAAACAATATCTAAAATTAAAGAGATCCAAGTGAGCAAAGATGATGGACAGCAAGATAAATTTTGGAAAGATATAAACCTAGAATAGTAATTAGAGTTAAGTAACATGTAAAGTGTTAGGTACAAACGGAAGCATATTAATATGGAATTTAAGGAATGTGGAAAAAAATGAACAAGAGAACAAGATTTATTATTTATATTAATATATATTTATATTTATTTATTATTATGTTATTATTATATATATTATATTATTATTTGAATTAATGACTCAGGCTTAAGATGGTTACAGCCTAAAATGTCGAAGGCATTTTTGTTAGAGTTGGATTTTTATTTTTGAATAGTCTCCACGGGGCTTTCCCGGTATATATTATTTTGAGAAGTTGTAGGCTCCGGAAGCTACGATCATGGTTCCTTAAAGCAACCAACCCCGACGCAACTGGAACGTGTACGTCATCCACTCCTGCTCCTCAGTGTAGCCAGATACACCGCATTTCCGCATTTTACACCGCATTTTGCAATGCGGATGGCCCAAAACTCCGCATTTTGGACTTTTGAAGGATTCCTCTGCCCAATGATATGATGCAGACGGCGTAAGAACGAGGGCACTTCTGACAATCACCTGCCAGTACCCAGCCATTCTGTCCAACGGAGACTCGCGCTCTGCGTAGCGTTTCACGAGATTTACGCTTCTTGTTCCTAGAATCTACTATCGGCACAAAAAGTATAGGCATCTGCTTTTGAAGCTTAACAACTCAGCCAAAAAAATGCTAGAGTAACGAGTAAATAGGCATTTGAAAGCTGAAAGTGTTCCGCGCAAATGAGCTTGAAGACGTTAATGTGAAAAAAAATTTGTGCTTTGCAGACTGAAAAATGTAGAAAAAAGTAAGGAATTTCGGGCACATTTAAGAAGAGTCAAGTTTAGAGCATTACTTCTTATACAAGAGGCAATGGGAGAAATTTGAAAAAATTCATGAATATGAGAAAAACATTTGTGAATAAATTGCAGTGGACACATTTGAGAAATAATAAAACTTGTTGCTAACAAGTATATTGGTAGAAACTACCCCCCGTGTGCGACGAGCAGACGCCATATTGGATCCACCATCTTAAATTTCGTAATTTTGACCTCAGATTTGGATCCAGCGACATTTAAAACCCCTTAAAAGCATCTCACCTTTTGAATCACCCGACTTGTTGTCCTTGAAACGTGAAGACCACCCTTCATATACGAGGGGTAGTTTCTACCCTTAGAATTGTTTGTCAACCGATATAAAAAATACGTGTTGATTATTTTCTCTAGTTCTACAAATTTGCAAAGTTTAATCAAAATCGGAGAGTGACAGTTCCGTAGGTTTACTTGTCAGAGCACGCTTTGAGCACTAATATCAGAAACAACTAAAAGTGGAATAGGGAATAGAAAGAGAGGAAAAATCGAGAAATTCGACATGTCCTTTTCTAAGGATGGCGATTGGTGATTGGTGGATTGATCCTTTTCTAATGAAAGCAGATGGCAGATGGCTAGAAACAATCACCATCTTTAGAAAAAGACTGGTCGACTTTCTCGATTTTCCCTCTCTTTCTATTCCCTATTCCGACGGTGCGCGATCTGCAGCTCTGATTTACAAGAAAATATATTTTGTATTTATTTATACATTACAATAAGTATGATACGGTGTTATTATACAGCTAGAAGAAATTTCTTTCGTTTTTTAATAGCAATATGAGTTTTACACCCATTTTTCAAAACCTCCGCATTTTATAAAAAAAAATTCGCATTTTGGAGCCTGCCCCTCCGCAATTCCACAAATCGGGTCTGGCACCACTGCTGCTCCTTCTGTCCCAAAAGGTAAGCAAGAGCGGGAAATTTAGGCAACAGACTTCGTACAACACTGTTCCTTGGAGTTCGTTCTCTAGCCGCGGATGACTTTCCGCGGCAGACGGCACAGTTGGAGATGAAAGTTTCACCTTTGGATACTTCTTTAGAGCTGCCAATCTTTGTAGAATGTTATGAGGAACAGTGCTGACGGACCAGATGAAGTGATCCCAGAAGAACAGCCTTTTTCATCAGGTTCGTGATGGAATGAGCCTGACGCTGGCAAGCCGGAATCTTGTTGAGTTGGCTAAGAAATAAAGTTTTCATACCTCCAAGACAGCCGATTATGAGAACAACAAGATCGACTTTGTAGCCTTGGTACAGCCTGCTCAGCTCGAAAAGAAGTGCTTGATATTTCGCCCGTTTTTCTTCCTCCTTTGCCGTGATATTACCACCGGCTGGTGCCGAGAATTCAATTACGTAAATGATCTTCGTCTTCAGATCTTGGAGGACAATATCAGGCTTTGTAGCACTGATACGTTGAGTGGTGGAGAATGAGAAATTCCAGTAGATCTTAAACTGATGATTCTTCACAGCGGACTCGAGTTACCCCTGGGCATATGGCAAGACGGGGAGAACATACCCAAGTGTTTCTGGCTCTTGCTTGCACGCTCGGCAGTTGGTATCACCTACAGGTACATTCATGATGCGCTCGCGGCAAACTAAGGTGTCCATGACGCCGTCATGTTCTCTTAGTAGAAGCGAATGTTCTGCTTCCTGTACACTACTTTTGAGCACCAAAGGTGTAAGTGATGCTAGGCCATATGTAGTGTCGCTGGAGTCAAATGGGAGGCCAAGCTCCTCTGCGGCACGGCATAGAAACGCCGCAGCATTGACGACTTCATGTTGATGTACGAGTCGCATAAGAGAATTTGTGCTATTTAGAACTGAGCAGACTATAGCCAGAACCGTTCTTTGATGAAGACACTGCAAGTTTAGCAAGCCTCTACCCCCTTTATCTCGAGGGAGGTATATTCGAGGTACGGAAGATCTAGAATGATGACTGCGATGGATTGTCATCATCTTGTGTGTGCTTCGGTCAAGTTGCTTCAACTCATCGACGTTCCATTTTACTGCACCTTTATTTAAGGGCCGTTTTTAACACACGCACATCCTTATCGTCACGCGATATTTCTAGCCTTCCTTGGTCTATGTGGACGCAAGCGCACTTATCTAGTCCAAAGCTCAAGCGAATCGCTTTAGAATACCTATTTACCGCCGCCACAAGGATGTTAAGTTTCTCTTTTGAGGAAGCGAAGAGTTTAAGGTCGTCCATGTATAAAAGGTGGTTGACCTGATATTCTCTTCTGTTCGGCGGGCCACATAGGTCTACTCGAAGACAATAGATACAGGCAAGAGGGAAATGCAGAAAAGTATCGGACTTAGAGAGTCTCCTTGGAAGACTCCCCTCTTATATGTGATGTAGCTGGTAGTCACTTGTCTTTTTTCAGATGTTATGACAAATCTTGACCGCCATAGGAGCATGAGCTCTTTTATGCATCTCACTATTTTTGGATATCCTCTCTTTGAGGATGCCAGTGAATAGCTTGTAGCTGGTGTTTAAACCAGCCATGGGCCTGTAGTTCTTTGGACTTGAAAAATCTCCGGTCTTAGGGACCAGTACCGTGCGTCCTTCCACTAGTCAGTGCGAGGTGGGTTGTTCTCGGTTTGAGACAGTAGTAAATATACGAGCGATAACTTTCTTCACTTCTTCAGCAGTAATTAGTGGACACTCTTCCTCTGGACCTTGCAACCTTTGCCTTTGGCAAAAGTTACGAAAGAGTGATGTATCTGAACCGTTTTCATCTAGCTGATAATTATCTCCATATACTTGCTCCCAGAAGACTTCAATCCCTTCTCGACTAGGCGGATTTTTAAGGGCACATGACGTTTTATTGAATAGATGGGAAGGATGAGTAGAAAAGGTGGGATTTTCCTGAATCCACTTTACTCGCCACTCAAGGCGCTCTTTCGCTGTTGAAAAAGATCTTATTTTTTGCGTCCAGTGTTGCTTGATGGTGACAGTTTACACTCGTTTTACATGTGATTTGCTATCCTCAAGTTTCGAGAAATTGCCCTAACTTTTAGTGTGAATTTTTTATTTGATGTAATGTAGCTAATAACGCACTGAACATTTGATGCATGCCATCTCGCCGTTTCAATTTTAAACTAGCTGTGCAATACGATCGCGAGCCTTGCTCAGGCATACTGAAATATCTTTACTTCTATTCTCGTGAACTACACAGTTAAGAGTCCAGAGAGTAACATCTTCGAGGAGCAAATCGGGGAGAGCAGTATTAGCTTCAGCTAATTTGTCCATCCTGAAAAAGACTTTTTCGTGGATTTTTGTTCTCCTACTTCTCATGTCGGCATTATCGGCTACCTGCAAAGTTGGTCCTGCTGGAACGTGTGGTATGTTCGCTGAGGATGTTGCTCTTCTACATTAATAGCTTCATATCCATTTTTGCGCAAAAAGGATACCTGATCTCTCAAATACTGAGGCGTTTTATGAGCATATTCCGGGTGCATATTGACCCAACATTCATGTAAGCTCTGCATGAATCCTCTTTGCGCCGGTGAACTTCTTTGCCAACAGGTAAGGATGTCCCTCCTGAGTTTCATTTAAAACGATGTTCTCGCGTTTGTCCGGAGCATTGCCCCATTGTCGCCCCATTATTTGTGAGAAGTTGTAGGTTCCGGAAGCTACAAACATGGTTCCTTAAAGCAACCAATCCCGACGCAACTGGAACGTGTACGTCATCCGCTTCTGCTCCATCTGTCCTAGAAGGTAAGCAAGAGCGGGAAATTTACGCGAGATAACCTCGTGCAACACTGTTCCTTGGAGTCAGGTCTCTAGCCGCGGATGACCTTACACCACAGACGGGACAGTTGGAGATAAAGGTTTCACCCCTGGATACTTTTTTAGAGCTACCAATCTTTGTAGAATGTTATGAGGAACAGTGTTGACGGACCAGATGAAGTGATCCCAGAAGAACAGCCTTTTGCATCCGGTTCGCGATGGAATGAGCCTGACGCTGGCAAGCCGGAATCTTGTTGAGTTGGCTAAGAAATAAAGCTTTCATACCTCCAGAACAGCCCATTATGAGAACTACAAGATGGAATTTCTAGCCTTGGTATAGCCTGCTCAGCTCGAAAAGAAGTGCTTGATGTTTCCCCTGTTTTCCTTCCTCCTTTGCCGTGATATTAGTCCAGTCATCTGGTCGGAAAAATGGTGCAAATCCGATAATTTTTGGAGGAGTCATTTTTTTTTCTCTTAAATGCTTCATTTGGGGGTGCATAATACGGGGTCAGGTTCTGTGAACAGAATTTTCTCCCGGAACACGGAAATTTTTTTGGTAAAAGGTGCAAAATATCACATGGCAGTGGATTGGTGCTTTCCTGTGCATTTTAGGGATAAGAGTGTTCCTACCAAAATTAAAGTAGGTAAAAATCTGCGTTTGGTTAAAAAAAAGGTGTTCTACCACCAATAGTCTAGGAGCTACGGCCTTTCAAAGAAACCTGATTTTTTTCAATTTTTTGCCAAAAATCAAATGTTTTTTTTTGTACCTCTGTAGCTCGGATCCTGATCGCCGGATCCAAAAATGGCCAACAGATGAATCAAAGTAGACGTAAATACCTGTAATTAAAAAAAAACATTGTCCTAACTACAATAGATCGCGAGTTAGCACCTGCCGAAGATGACCCATTTCGACCTCAATTTACAGGTAAATGCCCAGAGTTCAGTTTCTTGTAAATAGCTCGTTTCGGGGTTGTCACAAAAGAAAGATCCTAGAGAATGAATAAAAGAGGACTAAATTCTGCGTAAGTTAAAAAAAGATGTTCGTACCCCCAATAGGTCACGAGTAATGACCTTCCCAAATATACCTGTTTTTTGTGCTTTTTGAACTGAAAGCCCGAAAGTCGTGTTTTTTGAAAATCACTCGTTTTATGGATGTCACACGAGAAAGTTCTAAGGAGATAAATGAAAGAGGAGTTAATTCTGCGTAAGTTGAAAAAAAAAACTTTTCCTACCCCTAATAGGTCACGAATAATGACCTTGCAAAGTGTACCCTTAATCAGTTCGGTGACTAAATCGCACCGCGGAACAAACTACGTTCATTTTCTTAACATATAAGTTTTTAAGTCAAGTAATAGTGATCAAATAATTATTTAATTATCAAATTCATAATAATCAACCACTTTTAATTAATAAATGAATCATTATTTAAATAAATAAATTTCCATCACCCATCAAATGTGCATTTGTTCGGCATTTTCCACTCAAATTTCTATTAGGGAGGCTTATTATAGATCAAGAATGAATATTTGTGACGCGATCTGAAGAAAGACCCCTAAGTGGCCAAACGTAAATTTTAGAGGAGAAGCAGGAGAAGTGGCGACGGGACGATAGAACGACATAGAACGACAATGTTTACACGCTTGTACTGAATAAATTATTAATGATGGAATTTTTTTAACTATACCATCTTAAAGAGCAAGTTCGAATCTACGTAAAACATTAAAAATCAGAGAATCGATTTTTGGCCGCTTAGGGGTCTTTCTTCAGATCGCGTCACATTTAATCATTTTAAGTCAATAAATAGATAATTGTTTAAATAAATAAATTTTCATCTTCCATGAAGTGTTAATTTTTTGGCATTTTTCACTAAAATTTCTATTAGGAACGCTTATTATAGATAAAAAATGAACATTTAATCATTTTTAATAAATAAATAAATAATTGTTTAAATAAATCAATTTTCATCATCCATCAAGTGTTTATTTTTTGGCCACCCCTTCCTCCCTCCATCATGCTTTCTATGCATGATTCCATTCACAGTCGAAGCATAATCTAAACATTGTAATCTCTAGGTCTAGGTCTGTACAGACAGCCTTCAAAGTTTTACAGAATACAGTCATTGTAGAAATGTCCGTGGCATAAAATCACGTAGTCAGATTTTGAACACCATTAAGAAAACTTATAAAAACGAGAAATTATTATTAATAATGCATTAAAAATGTAACACAAGTATTTCTACTAATGAATTGGTATTTTGCTAATTATAATAAACCCCCCTAACGGAAATTGCAGTAAAAAATGCGAAGAACTGCACATTCTATGGGTGATGAAAATGTATTTATTCAAACAATTATTTATTTACTGATTAAAAATTATTAGATATTCATTTTTTATCTTTAATAAACCCCCCCAACGGAAATTGCAGTAAAAAATGCCAAAAAATAAACACTTGATGAATGATGAAAATTGATTTATTTAAACAATTCTTTATTTATATATTAAAAATGATTAAATATTCATTTTTGATCTATAATAAGCCTCCCTAATAGAAATTTGAGTGAAAAATGTCAAACAAATGCACATTTGATGGGTGACGGAAATTTATTTATTTAAATAATGATTCCTTTATTAATTAAAAGTGGTTGATTATTATTAATGTGATAATTAAATAATTATTTGATCACTATTACTTGACTTAAAAACTTATATGTTAAGAAAATGAACGTAGTTTGTTCCTCGGTGCGATTTAGTCACCGAACTGATTAAGGTTACACTTTGCAAGGTCATTATACGTGACCTATTAGGGGTAGAAAAAGTTTTTTTTTTTAACTTGCGCAGAATTTAGTCCTCTTTTATTAATTTTTTAGGAATTTTCTTTTGTGACAAGTCCGAAACGAGCTATTTACAAAAAACTGAACTCTGGGCATTTACCTGTAAATTCAGGTCGAAATGGGTCATCTTCGGCAGGTGCTAACTCGCGATCTATTGTAGTTAGGGCAATGTTTTTTTTTAAATTACAGGTATTTACGTCTACTTTGATTCATCTGTTGGCCATTTTTGGATCCGGCGATCAGGATCCGAGCTACAGAGATACAAAAAAAAACATGTGATTTTTGGCAAAAAATTGAAAAAAATCACGGTTCTTTGAAAGGCCGTAGCTCCTAGACTATTGGTGGTAGAACACCTTTTTTTAATCAAACGCAGATTTTTACCTACTTTAATTTTGGTAGGAACACTTTTATCCCTAGAATGCACAGGAAAGCACCAATCCACTGCCATGCGATATTTTGCACCTTTTACCAAAAAAATTTCCGTGTTCCGGGACAAAATTCTGTTCACAGAACCTGACCCCTTATTATGCACCCCCAAATGAAGCATTTAAGAGAAAAAAAATGACTCCTCCAAAAATTACCGGATAAAAGTACCAGATGACTGGACTATATTACCATCGGCTGGTGCCGAGAATTCAATCACGTAAATGATCTTATTCTTCAAATCTTGGAGGACAATATCAGGCTTCGTAGCACTGATACGTTGAGTGGTGTAGAATGAGAAATTCCAGTAGATCTTACATTGATCATTCTCCATAACGGACTCGAGTTCCCCCTGGGCGTATGACAAGACGGGCAATAGATCGAAACCATAGAAGTGCATTGTTTCTCTCTATGTACCCGTTGCGTGCATATTTTAAGCATCCACTGAGAACATGTGAAAGTGTTTCTGGCTCTTGTTAGCACGCTCGGCAGTTGGTATCGCCTACAGGTACATTCAATATGCGCTCGCGGTAAACTAACGTGTCTATAACGCCGTCTTGACAGGCAAAAAAAAACTGCTTCCTGTACACGTCTTTTCAGCACCAAAGGTGTTAGTGATGCTAGGCCATGTGTAGTGTCGCTGGAATCAAATGGGAGGCCAAGCTCCTCTGCGGCCCTATGTGCGGAACGGTATAGAAACGCCGCAGCATTGACAACTTCATGTTAATGTACGAGGCGCATAAGAGAATCTGTGCTATTTAGAAATGAGCAGGCTGTAGCCAGAACCGTTCTTCGATGAAGACACTCCAAGCTTAGCAAGCCTCTACCCCCTTTATCTCGAGGGAGGTATATCCGAGGTACGGAAGATGTAGGATGATGACTTCGATTGATTGTCATCATCTTGCGTGTGCTTTGTTCAAGTTGCTTCAACTCATCGACGTTCCATTTTACTGAACCAAACGTGTAGAGCAGTATAGGAACGGCCAGCATATTGGTCGCCTGGATCTTATTGTTTCCAGATAATTCGGAAGCCCAAATTTTTCGAAGAATTTGGCGATACCTTTTTCCAAGGGCCGTTTTTAACACACGCACATTTTGGGTTTCCGCTTGCGGTATTCCAAGATATGTATATGCTTCTCCAATACCAAGATATTGAATGGTATTTCCGCCTATGAGTTGAGCATCCTGATAGTCACGCGATGATGTACTTTCTAGTCTTCCTTATTGTAGGTTGAGGCAGGCACACTTGTCCAGTTTCGATTCCTTTGGAATAGAACTGAAGGGCCTATGACAAAGCCACCGAACGCGTCCTTGGGTTGCGGATAGAGGGTCCCTGTACCAAGGGTTTCTGCTGAATATGGTGACAATCATAATTAAGCACTCGCGGACAATTGTCCAGGGATGGTCCCGAAAGAATAACCCCTAAGCGGAGGCACGCGGGGCTCTACAAGGATGGACGAATCCTTTCCGTAGCTGCTCGTGGGAACAACAATGACACCACCAAAACACCAAAAAGTTTTAGATGCAGTTCGAAACGATCGAACACGCAGATCACCCGACAAGGGGTCAGCAAAGAATGCCGATCATCCTAGAGTTCGGGGTGCTGAAAATAATTTAGATGGAAACACGACGACGAAATCAACGTGCCCACCTCTGGAAAAATGGATATGTACGCGGAGCTGTTCCCCAACCGCTGCTTGATCCAGCTACAGAAGAAGATGAGAAAGCGACATTAAGACCAACCGCTGAAAACAGGCACCTTCTGAGAGATGATCGCGATTTCAGGATAAGGAGGAACATTAACATGCAAGTTCCTCCTAAGCCCCATGATCTGGCTGAAATGGATGCCTCTCTTCGTGGAGATATCTCGCAAGAGTCCGACCTCTAAACCATCAATTGCTCAGTCCGTGGTGCTGCGAGAGCTTTGGCTGATTTAAATCGAAGACTAAAACCGACGATGGATCAAAAGACCAAAAGACGCTTGCATCAACAGAACAAGAAGATTGGATGGGCAAGACAGAATGCGTCCGGTTCGAAAGTTCGCCCAAGAACTGAGGATCTTGAATCACACACTGAACAAGTCCAAGCTGCTGACAAACAAGCAGCATATTGTTGACAAAATACGGCTGTTATCTGACGCAAAGAGGAGAATACAGGAGAGGGAGAGATGGATCCGGAAGAATCAACAGTTTCTCGCTGATCCATCGCGCCTCTTCAGCGATCTCCCTGTTTCTGTCAAAAATCCCACCAAGCCCAAGGAGGTAGAGAATTTTTGGAGAGAGTTATACAAGGTCTCGCAAACACTAAAGTCAAAAGAAGATACTGACAATATCATCCGCTTACGGGAGTTTTGCGATAACCTCATAAAATCTGAGGAGGAATCTCCATCAATCACTGCCGAAGAGGTGAAAAAAGCACTTAGAGGCACGAAGAACTTTTCCGCTGCTGAACCAGATTGTATCAAGAACTTCTGGTGGAAGAAGTTTACTTCTACACACCAAAATTTGGCCCGCATATTCAGCTCATATTTAAAGTCGGAGACGCCCATTCCGCAGTGGCTGGTGTTAGGACGCACTATACTCCTACCGAAGAAAGGCGACTTGTCCAACCCCGAGAATTACAGGCCAATAACTTGTTTAAACACACTGTATAAGATCTTTACAGCTGTCCTAAACAACAGGATTGTTCGATGAATTGAGCAGGTGTGGCGAGAGATTTACGAACAACGTGGATCGAAAAAAGGTGTAGCAGGCTGTCGAGAGAACCTGCTAGTTGACAGGTGTGTCTGTGAAGACGCTGCAGCCCATCAGCGCGTCCTGCCAGTGGCCTGGATTGACTACCGGAAAGCTTTCGATTCAACCTCTCATAATCTTTGGAAAACTTGATTTACTATCTCATCTAGATATTACGTGTGACTACTACGCATTTCTTGTGGATACCTCTGTGGCGACACTAATGAGCGCGAGCATAAGGCCACTCATGTATTTTATATGGATGACCTGAAGATCTATGCCTCTGGTAAAAGCAAACTTCAAACTGCTATAAATATCGTCAAGAAGTACACAGGAGAGATTGGGATGGATTTTGGATTGGACAAGTGTGCCAAAATTAATCTGAAGAAAGGAAAGATAACTGGCGTTCCCAAAGACCCTGAGCTTGTGGCTATAAGTGTTATTAGACATCTTAATACTGGAGAGACCTATGCATACCTGAGCGTGCCTCAAAGCCGCATTCAGGACGTAACATCAGTGAAGGAGTCTCTCCGAAGCAGATACAAGCATCTTCTTCGACAGATTTGGTCTTCCAATCTGTCGGCCTTGAACAAGGTATCTGCGACTATCATGCTTGCCGTATCGGTTCTACTGTACTCGTCTGAGGTGGTTCAATGGACGAAGAACGAGCTTACGACCCTTGAAAATCACCACACATAAGATCATGCATATGCATAAAAGTTTGCATATCAATTCGTCAGTTCCGCGATTATACATTTCACGCCGTCAAGGCGGACGCAAACTTCTGAATCTCCAGTGTCTTCATAACCCAATTATTCTATGTACAGCTCACATGATTGCGAATGGCAGAGAGCCTTTCCTAAAACTGGTCAGGAACCACGAGATGATTGGCGAAGGAGCGTTTCTTTGCAAAGCCACGGAGCAAGCGGCCGAGACCCTTGGCCTGAATTTTAACATCAGAAGTGCCGAAGTAAAGAAAGCAGAAGTTGAAAAATTTCACCGACAGCTGCTCGACAAGAAAATGCACGCAAACTTTCACAGAAATGTAGAAAAACAGTCTTTGCCGAAGGAAAAAACTTTTGCTTTCCTCAGATCATCATGGATTAATTCAGGTAAAGAGGGTTTAATTTTCGCATGCCAGGACGGTGTCATTTCCACCTTAGCATACCGTGACCGCATTTTATGTCAAGAAGTTCCCAGCGATAGGTGCAGAGCGTGTCACGCACACGCTGAGTACCTAAAACACATACTATCGGGGTGCCCCACCCACGCAGGAACGACATGTATCTACAGACATAATGCGGCCCTAAGATTGCTTTATTACCATATTTGTCGCTCTTACGTTGTTGGTCGCGACCCTGCCCTGCCGAACGCTCCAAGGGGGATAAAATCAATTGTCCAAAACGAGAAGTGCCAAATTTTCTGGAACTACTATTTTCGGACAGCAGTCTCCGTTGCACATTCGAGGCCTGACATCGTTCTCCAAGACTTCGAGAAACAAACTATATTCGTGATCGAATTCTCGGCTCCGTCCGAATACAACATCACTGACAAGGAGAACGAAAAGGAGGAGAGGTATCAAGACCTTAAAAGGGAGCTGCAACGACTGTAACCAAAATATTCGGTACAAGTAATTGTCCTTGTGATAGGTGCTCTCGGAGGTGCGAAACTATCACTGGATCGTTACCTTAAAGCCATACCCGCGTGCCAAAAATATGTCAAGGCACTTGCGAGATGGACGCAGAAAGCTGTTGTCCTTGGGTCGCTTCGTATCCTCCAGACACACAAGGGTTTTGCCGGCCTGTCGTTGTGATTTCATCATGCCCTGTGACCACCCATCTCACGGTTATGAGACGTGGCTATAAGTGTGATTTACTGCGGTTCTACTCGGAGCCGGTGTCATTTTTAGATGGCAGTTGCTCTAAGTTGGACCCTGCAGTAGTTTGAATAGTCTGCACGGGGCTGTCCCGGTATATATTACAAGTCACGGACGCATTTTTGTCATGCAATCAAGTGATCTGATAGGAGCAGTGTGCCCAATTTGACATATTGGGCAAAGCCTGGTTTTTACCCCATCATTCACGGACCGGGTGGCAGCCAAGTGCATGATGGGGGTACCTACAGCTTAAGGTGGAATCCGAACCACCAGAACCTCGGTAAATGTACATAGAAAAATTTCCAGAGGTACCGGATCAGGGATCAAACTCCGGACCTCTAACGTGAAGTCCGAGCGCCTAACCAACTGAGCCTTGAGGACACTAATTTAAATATTTTATTTTCCGGTTCAGGTTTTGTATTACAATTATAACCATGAATTGAATCTGTTTTCTTGTTACCATGGTAGGATGTACTTATAAATATATTTCGAAATAAAATATGGTTTATTAGTCTCAAGGAATTTGGATTCACGCAGCTAACAAATCATGCTAACTGAGCCAATAATCGATCGTCAAGCAGCTAATGAATCATGCTAATTGACTGATCATCCTTTAGGACACTAATTTAAATATTTTCTTTTCCGGTTCCGGTTTTGTATTACAATTATAACCATGAATTAAATCTGTTTTCTTGTTACTATGGTAGGATGTACTTGTAAAACAAAACTTGTCAGCTGACCATAACGGGAAAAGGGGTTTCAGAATACATAACCATTGTGAGTTATTCTCTAAAACCAAAACCTGATTTATTGTGTGTCACCTTGGCCTCTCAAAAGTTAGCAAATTTGCTCACCCCTCTGACCATTAGGAAATAGCATCTCTCGGACGAGAGTAAATGGATTAGTCCCCACAAAAATAATAAACTCAACCAAAAAGGACGGTTGAATTCAGTTTGTAGATACCTCCTCTACCCAAGAACGCCTGCTGGGTTCGACGGCTTGCATATCAATTCGTGCGTTCCGCGATTATACATTCCAGGTCGCACTATGGGTGCTTTTGTTGAATTTTGTCTCAAAATCGTCGAAATTTTAATAGGAATGACGTAGCGGGATAATTTTTTTCAATTTAACAGAAATCTTAAGCAAATATAAGAATTATATTATATTTTATGTTGTACATACGTTTTTAATCGATTTTGGCATGCAGATTTCACATATGGCCTATAAATTAATGTGGAGCTTCAGGATTTTGAGAAAAAGGCGACTGAATCTGCTATTTTAATCCCTGAAGCAATGTATTATTTCTACCAAAGAAAATTTTATCATTCGGAGTATCCAAAGGTTTTGGGGGTCGCTGATTTCAAATCCGCAGGAAAAATGTCAATTTTCAAAATGGCAAATCCAATGTGCCGGATCATAATTGAAAAAGTAAAACCAATTAGAATGGAAATTGCGACACACAGTTTTTTCTAGTACACTCAAACCTGGAATAAAGAACGGTTTCGGACATGGCTTCCAGTGGCCTTGATCTTAAGTCCGGGGAATCCAAACCTGAACAGTCGGGCCGTGTGAACCATTTCCAATTGGAATACATAAAATTACGGATCAGACGCGCGTGAGTAACCGCGCACTGCCTCCTTTGCCGCTACGCTGCTGTTCGTCACGCATGACTGAACACCACCTTGTTTAGTTTCTGCGGTCTCCGCATCACCAAAATGCCGAGGACATCAATTCTCGGAATATTGTAAATCCGAGGTTGCTCATTCCAGATTTCAGTGTAATATGGGTATTTATTTTTTCTGAAAATCGTTAGATCAAAAAATTATTCGGCTTTAAAAAAATGATAATTGGAAGTGAACCATAGCAACCCCAATGGCGTAGCAACAGTTTCCTTTAGTAAATAAACAATTATTTGAATTCAGCGACCCGAACAACACCAGTGCAGCAATATTTAGTCAAAATGGTTTCATTTTTACAATTATGATCCGCCATGTTGGATTCGCCTATTTAATTTTGACATTTTGATTTCCGATTTAAAATTAGCAACCCGAAGAACCTTTGTGTAGCAATTTTTAGTCAAATCGGTTTTATTTTTACAAATGTGATCCGCCATATTGGATTTGCAATTCTTAATTTTGACATCTTGATTTCGGATTCAAAATCCGGAACCCGAAAAACACCCGTGTAACAATCTTTAGTAAAATTAATTTAATTTTTACAATTATGAGCTGCCATATTGGATTCGCCATTTTCAATTTTGATATTTTTAATTCGGATTTGAAATCAGCGACCTCATTAGCCCTGCAATACTTTGGATAATAAAATGTCATTGATAAAAATAATGCATCCTTTCAAGGATTAAAATAGCAACTTCCAAAGTCTCTTTCTCATAATTATCAAACTCTACATTAATTTACAGGCCGGATTTGGAATCAGCCTGCTCAAATCTGATAAAAAAATTTCTAACTTCAACCTAGATTTTCCAGCTCTATATTTTTTTACACTTTTTTTATATTTTTCCAAAATTCGGTAAGGATTTATCTTTATTTTAAAACAAATTTATTTCTCTAGGTCATTCCTATTAAAAGTTCTACGATTTTGAGACAAAATTCAACAAAACCACCTACGGTGCGCCGTCAAAGTGGGCCGCGAACTTCTGAATCTCCAATGTTTTCATAAACGAATTGTTCTGAGTATAGCGAAAAGCTGCTTGAAAAAATAAATGGACGGTAACTCACAGAAATGTAGAAGATCAGTCCTTGTCGAAGGAGCAAACTTTTACTTTCCACAGATCATCAGGACTTGATTCAGGTACATAGGATTTTATTTTCGCATGTCAGGACGGTGTCATTTCCACCTTAGTATACAGCGACCGCATTTTACGTCAAGCAGTTCCCAGCGATAGATGCAGAGTGTGGCATGCATACGCTGAGTATCCAGAACACATACTATCCGGGTGTCCCACGCACGCGGGAACGACGTATCTCTACAGGCATAATGCGACCCTGAGAGTGCTTTATTACCATCTTTGTCGCTCTTACGACGTTGGCCGCGACCCTGCCCTGCCGAACGCTCCGAGGCAGATAAAGTCAATTGTCTACAATGTAATGGGTTCAGGAATTAATAATTCCAATACTTCAATTAAACTTTAGTTTTAGGTATATTTATTTAAAGATTACAGTAAACGTCGTGACTGGTCAGACGAGACGAGACGAGACTCAGAGACTGACTAACTGGAGGACCGACCCGAAGGGCGTGGTAGCGTATCGATTAGGGCTTCTAGAACCTTCTACTAGTCATACAAGCTTTAATGTGGTACATTGTATTGATTATTCTACATATATATAAAGATTATATAGGGAGTATTATTATTATTGTATCGCTTATAAGCAGGGTACATAACAACAACGAGAAGTGCCAAATTTTCCGGAACAACGATTTTCGGACAGCAGTCTCCATTGCACACTCGAGGCCTGACATTGTACTCGAGGACATTAAGAAACAAACTATATTCGTGATCGAATTCTCGGTTCCGGCCGACGACAACATCACTGCCAAGGAGAAGGAAAAGAAGGAGAGGTATCAAGACCTTAAAAGAAAACTGCAGCGACTGTACCCGAAATATTAGGATAAATTAATTGTCCTTGTGACCGGTGCTCTCCAAAGGGAATTATGGGCCCAGGCTTGGTTTTTGAGTAACAGAACAAAACTTGAGTGGAGGCATCATCGTAGCGCGACGCACGCTATCATTACGCGCTAGACTCTTGAGCTCAATGGAGTATAATAACAAAATTTTGTTCAAATAAGAAAAAAATATTTAATTCTTAATATATTTGTGCTAGAATTTGACGATATTTCAATTCAAAGTGATTTAAACGCTAAGGACTGGGAAGGTGGACGGAAGATCCGAGCTGCTGTTCCGCAAGAGGAAAAAAATCAAGTTTAGCTGTTGATATAGGGTAGGGTGGTCCAAAATAACGTATTTTCGAGTTTTGACCATCCAATACCAGAAATCGAATCTTCATAGTGGAAAAACTCTAGTGTATTTTTTTCAGATTTTTGAAAAAATAATTGAGCGAGCGCATCATTAAGGTTGTTTCCGGAAAAATCGATCTCTGGTAGAATTGTTTAAAGTCGAGCTTATATATCAAGTAGAATGTTTTTTTATATGCTAAATTAATTTCAAACTTTTCTACCACACTGATGTCAAGATAATTAATGTTAAAGATGACTACTTTAACACAGAATGCATGGGCGATGCACAGGCACTCTCCATATTTTAATTTGTAGTAATAAAACGCTCTGGTAGAGAAATTAAAAGAATGTGTCAACTTGTGCTGCTTGAAAATACAAATATGTCAGAAAAAGAATAAAATCTCTTCACCATGTACTTTTCTAGATAATCGAATGGAAAACATTGAAATTGTAATTACTTTCAAACGCATAAACGTCAAAGATTCGCGATCCGGCAACGCTGTCCCCTCTCTCCTGCTTTGCTTGTTGCAGGAACTCGATACACCCACACACACATATACACACAGTTGGTCAGTATGATTAGTTTCAAATTGCGACGTTTCACGATCTACGAATCTGCCGCTGGCATAGGATTGGTGACTATACGTATACACACACACTGCGAATTCTAAGCCAGGAGTGCATTAAAATATCGAGTATGCGGAACCATGACATTTTTTCAATGCAGCATACAACGACAGGCGCCCCACGGAACTCCAATATTTGTACGAGTGTGGGACTCGGAAACTACCTTAATCAATTTCTTATGGACTTTAACATAGAAAAACCTCTATTTTTCTAAATGTTTGAATTATACATATAAATTATTGTAATAAAATAATGAAATTTGGGACATTTAATATTCAGGCTATAAGAATAAGCCTAAACAATGTATTTATTAAAAAATCAATTAGAAGTGATATTTTTTTAGCTATAAAAATGATGGTTTCTGCTTAAAAAGGCCGAAAATGATGATTTTCAGAAGCTCATTTTGGGCCATGAATATTGGTTCTCTTAGTTAAAAATTACAACAGTTGTTCTTTCTAGAGTCAAGAATTGGTCATTCGAAAATGGATCATTTTGAAGTTCAGTATCAATAAGATAATTAGCAAAACAAGAAGAGATTCGTGCCTAAAAGGCGGAGAGAGTCCATAAATAACTACACGATGATAGGCGTGGAACCTTTCCTAATCCGTTTAAACACTTTAAAATATACAATGGAACCACTATACGAGTATCCCATTAAGTCCCAGAGGAAAATGAATGAAATAGATATTTGGACCCTAAAATTAAAAATAAAATTTTAAATATATATTTATGTGATTTTTAATAAGGATTGTTTTTATCATCAATTAGAAATTAAATTTTTTATAAAAATAAAAATGTTGAAAAAATAAAAGGTTTGACAAATTAAAGAAATTGTTTACAAAATAAAACTGTTTAAAAAATAAAATTGTTTAAACAAGAAATTTGTTTAAGAAATTAAATTGCAGAAGAAATTAAATAGATTATAAAATAAAATTTTAACAAATAATAAATATTTTTAAAAATGATAACATTTTTGAAAAAAGTTATTAATGCAGAAATAAAATTTAAGAAAAATAAAAGGTCGAGTATTGAGCTCCGGCAAATTTTGCCGTATTTAGAGTTTCTAGTCCGGCAAATTTTTTGTGTCAATAAGGAACTTTCTGTTCCAATGTGTTTTGCTAATTTGGAAAAATAGTACAATATTTTACTATTTTATCGTAAAATTAGGAATATTAAGTTATAAATACACACAAAGTGTCATATACAATCAAGGACATTACACACTAAAAGCACACTAAGGAATTGCTCATCACTCCACTATTCCTATAATAATAATACACTATCACTAATTTGCGAATTGTCTAGCAGATGGCAGCACTTCAGATTCAAATCACGAATCCTCACGATCACTCCTCTGTGACCAGTAACTAACACGCGTATTTTGTAAAGGGAGACTTGGAAACGGCGTTCGAGATGCGACAGATCACTCTTCCGTGACCAGTCACTAACACTCGTATCTTTTAAAGGAAGACTTGGAAAAGGGGTTCGAGATGTGACAGATCACTCTTCTGTGACCAGTCACTAAAATGCCGTACTACAAAATTAAAATACGGCAAAAATTGTCGTATCTGTATACACTACGAAAACAAAATGGTTCAAAAAAGAAAATTGCATACGAAATAAAATATTGAAAAAAAGAAATTGTTTACAAAATTAAATTGTTTGAAAAATAAAATTATTTAAAAAAATAAGAATTACGAAAAAATGAATTGTTTGACAAATGAAAGCAATTGTTTACAAAATAAAACTGTTGAAAAATAAAATTCGTTAAAAAAGAAAATTGCAGAAGAAATGAAATAGGTTATAAAATAAAATTTAAACAAATAATACATTTTTTTAAATGATAAAATTGCTAAAATAAAGTAATTAATTAAGAAATAAAATTGTTGGAGAAATGAAATTAAAGAAAAATAAAATGGTTCAAAAAAAAAATTGTATAAGGAATTTGAATTGCAGAAGAAATTAAATAGATTACAAAATGAAATTTAACCAAATAATACAATTTTTTTAATGATAAAATTGCTAAAAAAAATGTAATTAATTTAAAAAAAAAATTGTTGAAGAAATAAAATTAAAAAAATATATAAAATGGTTCGAAAATAAAATTAATGGAGAAATAAAATTGTATAAGAAACAAAATAATTTAAAAAATTGAATTAAAAAAAATTAAATTGTTCTTATAAATTTATTACTTATTTCTTCAGAATTTTAAATATTGAAAACATTCTCAATAAAATCTAAATTCCTAAGAAATCCAAGGAGTAGACGTAGAACAGGTGAACAATATACAAAGGTGGAAGTCTGGGTCTCACTTCCTGGGTGCAAAGTGAGTGGTTTACTGCTCCGCCCACTAACCAATAATTCCCTGAGAGTAACAAAGATGCAAATGCAGAGTCAGCTTGCCCATTGACAGTTGAAGAGTTTATGCACTTCCATTTTTTACAGAATTTTCTTACAACTAACCCTTAAAACTA
>CAKNYM010039917.1:57373-83616 GCA_932195095.1 Andricus curvator
AACATTGCATCGTTTTTTATCACATAAACTTCTCTCACTCGCGAACAGATACCTTAATTGTTATAATACCATCCCAATAGTCACAGCTCTCCGGATATCCGAATATTGATTTATCAAATCATATAAACTTTTGTTGAGAATTTGTCTAGAGATTTGCGCTCCTGTTTTTGACATTATAAATTATCCCTTTGATATCTTTTTTATTTGTTTGCTTTACCGATTTTCTAATTTGAATTGTAATCACTTAGTATTCATATTTCCATGGATATCTTAAGCATTCGTCATGTTAATGCTAAGTCTCTTTTGGCACATTTTCTAGAATTCAAGCATTTTTTCAGTACATATTCCTACCACATAAAAACTGTTTCTGAGTTCAGGTTAACTTCAAATATACCTTCTAGCCTCGTTGAAATTGACAATTATTCGCTCTTTCGAAGAGACAGAGACGAGAGAAGGGGCGGTGGAGTTTGTCTTTTTCTGCACAATAGTCTTAGGGGGGTTGCGTTTGGAGCGAGTCCAGTGGCTTACCCCATGAACGAATTTCTATTTGTTCAGGTTATGTCATCTTCTGACAGTGTTGTAGTGGAAGTAGTTTATAAACCACCTAATTCCTCCGATGGTACGGGGCTTGAATCTGTAATATTTTCACACATTCCTAACTTTAATAGCATTATCTTTACTGGAGATTTTAGCACTACCTTAAATCTCACTTCTAATCAAACTAAATAACTCAGATCTTTAGTACAGTCTTCGAGAATCACGATTGTACCTCATAATTCCACCCATCATATTGCCCGGTAACAAGGAGTTGATTGGGACGTATGGGCTGGCATTGAAAAAAACCGGATATTTCAATGCCTTTAAATGCGTATCAGTTGCATTTTTGTCCGGAAAATAATTAAATCACATTGATTGCATTAACTCTATTCAATATTTTGTCAACATCATTAAATGGCATTGACATTGTCCGATACTAGGTTCGTGAAGGGCATTGCATGGCATACAATTAGGCGGTTCGCCGAGTAGCATTGAATGGCATTAAATGGCATAAACTCATAGGAATTACAAGCAAACCAGTTTAATGCCTTGAAGTTTAAGCGCATTAAAAATGATTTAAACTGAACGAGTTTTATACAGTAGCATATAAAAAAATAAAAATAAATTATAAAATGGCATTTCGGACAAAAATGCAATTGGAATGCATTTAAGGCATTGAAATGTCCGTTTTTGTAAATGCCATTCCATGCGTCACAAGCAACTCCTTACCGGGTGATCATTCCAGTACTAGTATGGACTTACTGATTGTGCACGATATTGAAGAAGTTGTCTCCTACGCAAAACATGCTATCCTTTTTCTCTCCAACTACGACTTGATTAATATTGCCTTTAAATTTTCCCATAATCTAAATTCAACACAAACCCAAAGACTGTTGTGGAACCTCTCTAATATTGATGAACGAACATTCCACGAACAACTAATGAGATTTTATTGGGGAAAAATATTACTAGACAGTAGACATAGATATAAATAATAAAATCGACGCTCTTACTAATAATCTAGTCTCCACATTCAACGAATTTGCTCACATCTGATCAGGGATCATTATTGTTGTTCTGTTTGATTTTTCGAAGGCTTTTTATATGGTTCACCATAATTTACTCCTACAAAAGTTAAAATCCTTTCACGTTTCAAGCTCTGTCATGAAATGGTTTCAATCCTATTTCAATTCTCGGTCTCACAGAATTATTAATAGTAGTCGGGGACTTTCTGACTGGTGAGAGGTCAAGAGTGGGGCTACTCCGGGCTCTATTATGGTACCCCTACTCTTAAATTTGTTCACTTCTGACCTTGGAAGAGAACTTCAACATTGCAGCTTCCACAAATATGCTGACGATTTTAAACTTTACTCATCGGGGCCAATCTCTTCACTGAGTAGATCACTTGTTCTAGTCCAGGAGGATATCGATCGCGTTATTCTTCGGGCCTGGATGAATGGACTTTTTCTTTACCCGGGCAAAACTCAGGCAATTGCTCTTGGAACTACTTCGCTCCCGTCGCTTGAAACTCTGGCATCATTTCCGCCCCTATGTAACGAAAGTCTTACTATCCTGTTCTCGGAAGTGGTTATAGATCTGGGATATTTCCACAACCGTACCTTGTCCTGGAAGGAACATTTACAGAGCATCTCGAAGAAAATATGCAGAGTACTAAAACAATCATACAGTAAAAACTTCGTTTTTTCAACGTGACCAACTTTTAATTACTAATTTTTAAACTTTTTTGATAAAACTCGCTAGCGATCCACTGTTGTTACTGCCATTAATAATTTTATAGACAATTTTTTTCCTCTCATACATACATAAGAACAAAAATTTGTCTATAAAATTATTAATGACCATAACAATACTGGATCGTTATCGAGTTTTCTAAAAAAAAGCTTAAAAATCAGTTATTAACATTTGGTTACGTTGAAAAAAAACAAGTTCTTACCTTTAGAAATAGCCAAAAAATTTATTTGTTATTTAATTTTTTTTGAACAATTTTCAATTGTTATCAACCGATAACCCAGAGCTATTACTAAATTATAGTCTGCTAATACCCTAAAGAAACGCAATTTTGTTCTTAAAGAATGCCTAAGTTGATAAAAATTTGTTTAAACAATTATTAACAATGAAAATTGTTGATTGCCATACAAGCTCCCTAAAAGTTAAGAAATTATTTATTTACACTTTATTAAGTTGAAAAACCCAATTTTTTACCTCTAAAAATAGGCAGACTGTGCATCTGTTAATTAAATTTGTTTAAACAATCATCAGTTGTTACTGGATGAATAAATCTGATAATTTTGTAACATTTTAGTTTAACTTTTGGTCCATTCAATAGAAAAAACTTGATTTATTTTAACATAACTACCTGCTATGGATAATTGTTTATAAAATTTGTTTATAAAATAACGATTTATTTATTCTATTTCATGAATTCAGTTAAAAAACGGGTTTTGTCTATACATCGTTCAAATTTAGTGCAAATCCACAAATCATTGCCAATTCCCATGAATCCATTTTCATTTTAAATAATTTTTTTCTGAAAAAAGATCTTCTCCTTTCGCTCCGCTGGGAAACGAACCACAGAACTACTTACTTCCGGTCAGATGCTTTCCCTAATAAGCTACTAGAGCAGGGGTCTCCAAACGTAGATCCTGTATCTACTTGAGATCCCAGGCCAGTAGGTCGGATCTACTCCGCTCTGACCCAGAACTGTCAAAATCATCCTTTACCTGATTCGAGCCGCTTGGAACCCTTTAAAAAAAAGGGTCCTCCATGTTCAAATTTCAGAACTGAGCCCTTCCAATAAGGATTTTTTTCCGAAAGGTCATAAATTTTCTCTCAGTTTCCCTTCGAAAAAAAATGGTAGATCTTGAAAAAGGTCGTGCGATCCTGGGTCACGCTGCACCTGTGGATTGTGGAGACCCCTGTACTAGAGAGATCGAGAGCAGAAACTTTGTTCAGAAATACACTATAAATTTCCTGGCTTACGGAGAAGTCAGGCTACCACCTGATACCTGGCGGCAAAGCTGACCTTTTCTATCATCTTGCGCTTCCCCTTCGAGCCTTTTTTCCCTCTCTATTTAACGCTTCCCTCATTCTCTCGGTTCCCCTTCCTTTCCCAAAATTTTCCCTTAAAACTTTTTCCAAGGCTTAGGACTGGATTGGTCTTTTTCTATAATTTCTTTTCTCCTTTTTCTAGTGCTTTTCATTTTTATGTAGGTTCCCGATTAGAACTTTACCCTCGCAACATCATAAATGTGCGAAATGTTAAAGGTATCGTAATTTACTACTCTATTAATTTTACTATTATGTTATATACAATATATTTTTTTACATACTATGTTTCTAATTGTTCATATTGTATAATAGATAATCTGATCAGGGAATCGGTCCGATTCCGAAACGTCATTTTCTTGTACAATACTGAATAGTCTGGAAGAAGTCGACGATATAAGGTTTTTCCTTACAAATTCCAATTTGTTATTTCCCAGACGTTAAATTAAGAATATTTACATCCGGAAGTTCTTTTCATACCTTATACGTATTAACTGGCATTGCGTTCAACACAACGATGTTTCTAAAAACGATTTTTGAAAGGAACGGCCTGGAGGCCTTCTTTACAACTAAAGACTGGATTAATGTTAACAAAGATATCAGGAGAGCTTCTGCTAGGAAAGATTTTCTTATGGAATGTAGATTACATTACCTTTACCCTCGCAACATCATAAATCTGCGAAAATTTAAAGGTATCGTAATTTACTACTCTATTAATTTTACTATTATGTTTTATGTATTTTTTTTACATAATATGTTTCTAATTGTTCATATTTTATAATAGATAATCTGATGAGGGAATCGGTCCGATTCCGAAACGTCATTTTTTTTGTAAAATACTGAATAAATAGTCTGAAAGAAGTTGATGAAATAAGGTTTCTCCTTACAAATTGCAATTTGTTATTTCCCAGACGTTGCATAATTTTCGGTAAGCCCTAGCGTGGATACCCTGTATAATATACTATCCTCCTTAGTGCTGGTAAGGAAGTTATCTTTTCCGTACCAAGGGTACTCTTTTTTTACTAGAAGTGTGTATGAGGAGGGAAAAATAGTTTACTTAAATAATAAGATGAATAAAAACTCAATAAATGTGTATCAGCGGTAAGTAAACCGCTAATTCTAATCAACAATGAACGTATATGCGATCCTGAATCGGCGAAGTTGTAGCTGCTTAAAACTACAATTTCTCGCTGATTAAGATTTTGAGAGAAAATGGATTTGTAGATACTAAGCGGTACTCCATTTTCGAATAAAAGTGTGAATGGGGGGGGGGGGTGCGGGGAGAACTGTTTAATATTATAATTTTTGCGTTGAATGAATTTTTCGAATGGTAACCTCAAATAACGTGAAAATTATATAGTTTGATATTACAAAAAAATTATTTAAGTAAATTGTTTTCCCCTTCCCATACACACTTTTAGTAAAAAAGAGTACCACTTGGTATTTAAAAAATATTTATTGCTAGTATTTATCGGGTAGAATGAGGCAATTGAATTTTGAGGTTAGAGTTTCTGTCCAACAGCCTTATAAAAGAACATTTTTTCAAAATAAACGTACCTAGCAAAAAAGAAAGAATTGATACAGATTCAGGCTAATTATTATTTTTAAATGCTCGTGAATCCCGTTTTCTCATTCGTTTAAACGAATTGAGACGCATTTATATGAATTGAGACAGCGCGAATTGAATGCATGTAAATTCATATAAATGCGTGGTCAAGCTCAATTCGAAATAAATTAGTAAAAAGTGCATGCTTCGAGACTTGAACAAGCGATCCCTCGTGTATCAGTCCACAGTGTCCCCACTGAGCTACGGGAGAATTTACTAAACATTTACAATAAATTCTGTATGCACCGCACGTTGGTTTTCCTGTCACGGATTAAATTGTATAAATCAACACGAATTGAGACGCATTGACCAATGTTGAAGAGGTTGCGTGCTGACGCATTGAAGTGAATTCGCTGACTTCAAACTTGTGCACCGTATTTGTATATTATAGAAAGTTTCAAAATTGAAATGCACACTTCAATTCGTATCAATACTTTCTTTTTTGCTGGGTGCCTAAATTCTTCAGAAAGGTTTTAGAAATATTTGACAAATATCCACTTTTCCCATTAATTACTATTTGTTAATTTATTATTTTAAACTCTGCACGAAATTTTAATGGTAAGTTACGAAAAAGATACATTTTTTTCAGAATTAAAAAAAAACTTGGGTGTCTCTATAAGGCCCAGGCACATTTTCTTGGTCTTCTAAATTCATTTTGCACTTCAAATTTCACTTGCGAGATGGAAAAAAACACCAGCAGCACGTGAACGAAGTCTGAATACATTGAACACGAATGTAAATTAATGTCGCGTGGGTGCACACATGATACATACATGCTTATGAAAAATTACGAGATTTAAAAACCTACTTCCGGTTCGAATTTGGATATATCCTTTCACCACAATGTCCGTTAGAATTTTAGAGAATTTTTAAGCCAATAAAACGTGTTTTCCAAAAAATGGCACTTGCATGGTTATGTCGTGACACCAAAGATATTTTACCTAGATACGGCAAGGGTCTAGTTGGGCCACATGTCACAAGGGCGGCGCTACCTTCACTTTTGTGGCTTCGGCTTTATTCGGTACTTTTCGGCTAAATTCGACATTGCCCCTTCGTTTAAACGGATTGTTTCGACCACATACCGCAAGGCGGCACAATAAACGTCGGGCGGGTATTTAAAATTTTGGCATTATTATGAATTATTTATGTATATTAAAGGTCTGAAACGGACTTTTTCCTATTTGAAAATATTTGTAATAAATATAATTTACTCTTATGGCTGAAAAAGAAAAAAAAATTCTTGAAAAGTCTTCTATTAGTTTTTATGCTATCAGAAATTCAGCCTAAAAAAAAATTAAAAAAATTAAAATTCCGATGTACTTACACGGTTTTGACCGCAGTCGACTTTTTACGCTATGTATCTCGAAAAGTATTAACTTTTTAAAAATTTTGTTTATTGAGATCTGTAGAGCTCCATCAAATCTCGAATGTACTTTCTCATTTTTTTTAAGAATTCAATTTTTGAGAAGGTTTTTTCTCTCTCATGGAAAATTTATCTCAATGGATCTTCATGTTTTTGCCGCGACACCCTTCAATTGCAAAAATTACGCTTCAAATTTAATTAAAATTAAATTAAATTAAACATTTCTGGTAAATAATCTATTTATGCTGATCTACGTAAAGTTAATATTTTACTGCAGTATAAAATTCCATTTATTTGTATCCATTGATCCTCTAAATCTTCTGCTCACTCACGAAGTACATAATTCAAGTATAGTACTTCCTGGATACCCAGTGGGCACAAAATTTGGCGACGTCTTTACGAAATCGTTACATCTTTACGACAACTTTACGACATACTATGCCCGTGTCGTTCAGATGTCTTTGCGATATCGTAAAGACGTCGTACGATCTGACGATGTCTTTTAGACATCGTAAAGATATATTAACGACATGGACATAGGATGTCTTAAAGCCTTCGTAAAGATCTCGTAACGATGTCGTAAAGACGTCGTCAAATTTTGTGCCCACGAATATATTCGTGGGCTCACTCATTCTCATCATTGACGGTGACTCATTCACGCGCTTTGACGCGGTTGCTCTGGAAACAATGAAAAGTTTTAGAGGGCAGCACCTCGATATAGGCGAAAAATAGTTAGCTATATATTTTCGGCGTCCCCACTCCTGACCCTTGCCGCATCTAGGTAAAATATCTGTGGTGACACCCTTCAAATATTTACAAAATGACGGGTCGTACGTTACGATTCATTTATTTGTTTACTTAGAAAAAAATAAAAGCTGTCCAAAACTGTCATTTTTTAAATATGCAATTATTTTTCCAGTAATCAAGCAACGATTTAAAAACTTTCAGAACATATGCCCCTTGCCATTATAAAAAAGTGTGCAAAACTTCAGCCCAAAGTAATTATTAGTTCTCATAAAAACTTATTTTTTATTAAAAAATTGACTTTTTTCCACGTAATTTCTACACGTTTGGTCGATAGGATATCAACTAAAGTAGATGATTGTCCTCTACATGAGTTTTGCTATGAATTACACGGGAAAACGAGTTTTTATCATTAAAATGCATAAAAGTGGCTTCAAAAAGACGGAATCTTTTTTCTTCATAAACAAATGAAATAACACCCTCCATTTTTACTTTTTGGAAACGGGATAAAATCCATTCGGTAGGCGCTATTTTTCTACACATTTCAACCAAAAAATTGTTGTGCTTCAAGAGGGGCGGAGATAATATATAGTTTTTTTACACAATTACTGTTACTGCAATTTTAAACATACCGAGCTGAAATTTACATCTAGTATAGAATAAGAGCTGAACTATTTATTATAAAATTTACGAAACAATGTATTTTTATTTTGTTGTTGATCATGGTGACTGATTATGCAAGAAGTCTCGACGCAGTTTGTGGTGGCGAAGTGGGGGAAGCCGCTGTCGCGTACGTATGGTTATTAGACAATACTTGAAGTGTTTTTTACATTTTTTCCTTAAATAATTTTTTAGATGTAAATCTTTAAAAGAATAAGATATATATTACAGTTAATCTAATAAACAATAAATTAATCGCAAAATCACGGAAGATAAATAAAACAGTTTTAAACTTAAGGCATTAGATATTATTTGTTTGAGAAGCAACCAACAGATTTGTAACCAGCACGGATAGTTTGTGCAAATTAAAAAAAACATCTTGATACATCAATTGGTTGCTGAGATATTAAAACTGTTGGCAATTTGAACACTTGAATTGAGTTTCGGTGCGAGCGCCTGGTATGCCACAGCGCGCAGCGGCTTCCTCCACCCCACCTTCAGTGACTGCGTCGATCCTTTTCTGAGAACTTTTCCGCGAATCAGACACGATTATAAACAATGCATTTCTTCGTGAATTCTATAAAAATTAGTAGAACTCTTTTTTCATATTTAGTACGAACTTGAATTTTATAAAATGAAAATTGAGGGAGTTATTTCATTTGTTATAAGAAAATAACTTAACACCTTTTGTGAGTCACTTTTATGCAATTTAATTATAAAAAGTCGCTCTGCCGCTAAAAGTACTTCATAGTACAACTCTTGTAGAGTAAAATCATCCACTTTAGTTGACATCCTATCGGCCAAACGTGTAGAAATGCCGTTGAAAAAAAGTCAATTTTTTATTAACAAATGAGTTTTTGGAAAAACTATTAATTATTTTGGGTTACAGTTTTGCACAATTTTTAAGAGTAGCAAGGGATAGGTTTTCTCAAAGTTGGAAACTTGTTGCTTGATTATTGAAAAAATAATTACTTTCTGTCAGACTTATAGGTTTTATAGACAAAAAACCTGTTTTTGCTATCTTTAACTATTGTTGATACACACAGTGCTTTCCAGTTATTGGTTTGAAACATATGGGCTTTTGTTCCACATGCTAAACTACAAAAATCTGAAGTGAAATTTCAGGCAGCATTTTCTGCGCAAAATTTGATAAGGCGCCTGAACTAAACGTATCGCGAGCTCATTAGTATTCAGCAGAGTTTACTGACGTGATAAAAAAAATGCTAAAAAATCTCTTCTCTAGTCGTCCGTAAGCAGCAAAGCACACCGGTAGCAGCAGCTCCTGAGTGAGGGCACACCGAACCAACAGTGGGGAAACTCATAAACAGGCGCGCTAAAAAAAAAGCACTTTCTTTTAATGCCTCGCTCGTCTGATTAAGTTATCTCCTAGATGAACTGTGGTTCCCTCCGAGAGATTCCACGAATTATATGCTTTTCGAGTTTAGGCGCACTTAGATTTAGGCTACGTAGGAAAACGTTTAGTCCATTAATATCTTACTTAAAGCCATAAGAGATCACCTCTGAATTAGTTTCGTAATAGCATTATGAATTTATGCGAGAATAATAGATTTCGTATCTTGCATGAATTCTTAGTGTTTCGAGTCAATTATCGCGAAAATAGTCGGGAATTCCATGTCAGGAAATACCTAAATTAAAGTTGTTAAAGCAGGATTGTGAGAACAGTCTGAGGAATAAATCGAGTCAGAATTATTACAAACGTGTTAAGTATTTATTAAACATAACTGAGCATGCTCTCCTCGGTCGACATAGAACCCGAGACTAAGAATGCATTACATGGTTGCCACCCAGGCTTGCTTCGGGGCACGAGAGCTGCCGAAATTACCTGAGTCGTGCTCGACTCGTTTGCTGTATAGTCACATAGAAAATTGTGTTTGTACACTCGCCGCAGAAATGCTCTAAACTCAGCCATACTTAATACTACCGCCGCTCGAGCGTTTCTCGTGAATCGTTATCATGTTTAGCTTGACACACATATCCCTGAAACGATCTCGCGGCATCGCTTTCGTGAATATATCTGCGCGTTCATACTCGGACGGAACATACTCGACTTTAATTATTTTCTCGTTTACTATTTCGCGAACAAAGTGATAATGGATATCTATATGCTTTGTCCTCTGGTGAAATATTGGATTTCTAACTAGTTGAATTGTGCTTTGGTTATCAACGTATAGAGTCGCCTCTTTATCACAGGAAATCCGATGTCCGATAGTAATTTTCTTATCCAGACTACTTCTCGCGCTGCTATCGATGCAGCCACGTACTCGGTTTCCGTCGTACTCAACGTCACCAATCGTTGCCGCCGTGACGACCATGTGATGACCCCATTCGCGAGAGAGAAAACGGATTCTCGTTACTAGTTATTTCGTCGTCTCCTCGGTTGGAGACAGTGCTGCGTGCGGATCTGCCGGCACCCTTATCGCGCGTACGCACTCTGATGAATCGTTAACGTTTTTCGCTCCCTGTCGCGTTCGATTTGCAGCCCAACAAAGATATTTGATTTATCGACAGTCCTTTTGAACGTTTCACTCAGTTTCTTAATTATAATCTTTAGAGTCTCTACATTGTTCGATGCGACGAGGCCGTCGTCGACAAATAGTGCCAAATGCACTACGTCGTTTTTATATTTTCCAGTAAATACACACTTATCTGCTTCGCATTCTTTGAAGTCAAACTCGTTCAGAAATTTCGTAAAGCTCGGGTTCCAACATCTTGGCACCTGTTTTAGCCCATAGAGAGACCTCTCGAGCTTGCACACGACGTTCCTGGGATCTTCTTTCACCTTGAGTCCTTCCGGAATCTCCATGAATATCGTCTCTTCCAGCTTTCCGTATAAGAATGCAGTTTAAACGTTAAACTGCATTACTTCGAGATTTTTTTCAGCGAATGTCGCCAGCAACACTCTCAGTGAGTCATATCTCACCACTGGAGAACAGATTTCCTTGAAGTCAATTCCCTCTCGTTGTAGGAAGCCCCTCGCACACAACCGTGCCTTGAATTGATGCGACTTCCCGTCTACGTCCTCTTTAACCCGAAACACCCATTTCGAGTTAATCAGTCTCATTTCCGGTGTTCTCTTCACGAGTTTCCACGTGTTGTTCTCCTCGTGCGCTTTGAACTCGTTTTGAATAGCACATGCCCACTGCGCGGCTTCAGTACTATTCGTAGCCTCTTCGTACGTCATCGGTATGATGTACTGGCCAACGTTTGCGTTGTGCCTGTAACTTCTTGGAGTCTGAATTTTTGAGCGATGTCGCACAACTCTTGGAGCATCTCTTGCTGGCTCGTTCTCTCATTCCTCGTCGTCTATCTCTTTCTCTCGTTCAGCGTTGTCTCCTTCTGCGTCGATCACGTTCCCGTTCTCTTCCTCTCGTTCTTCGTTGTCGCCGTTATCTCCTGCGTCGATCACGTTCCCGTTCTCGGCTTTCGGTAGCGGGAGTATTACCTCGTTCTCTTTTCACTTCTCTTCTGCTTTTGCCAACGTCACTCCTACTTTCTCGTTGAACGCGACATTGCAAGCTGCTTACATACTTGATACCGTATTCAATCGTGCCTTTAAGGTACGCGAATATTCGCTTCACTGCTTGCCAGTGCGTCGCGTTATGTTTGCTTAAGTATTTGCTTACTGAATTTACAGCAAACGCGACGTCCGGTCTCGATACGACTGCAAAGAATACTAACGACTCTACTGCCTCGCGGTACGGCACACGGTTCGGTTGAGAACGTATACCGCACAATTCACTTCTTCTGCCCATAGGCACAACGGTCGATTTTTCGCGATTATCATCGTACGCGCACTTTCAACTATCGTCCGATTATCGCGTTCTGCTTTTCCGTTCTGCTCCGGATTATACGGCGCTTTCGTTGCTCGCTGGATTCCACACTCTTCAAGATTATCGTCCATTTCTTTTTTGCAAAATTCCCGAAAGTTATCCGAGCGTAGCGTTTTCATTTTTCGACCGAACTTGTTCTCGACGATCTTAAACTTCTCGTACACCTCGGATTTCTTCTTCAGGAAGTACACGTGTCTGTAGCAGATAGTGATGCCGTCGAGCGATATTTCCCAATCTCGACGCGATTCCGACTCGATCCTAGTCTCCAGTATCGGGTGTAGATCGAGTCGGTTTTGGCTCGACTCAACTTTGGCTCGGGAAGTCGATATATCGACTCGGGATCGGGTCGGGTTTTCGATACTCCTTCGACAGATGTGCACTTCTCAGTTGAACTGAGCGGAGAGGAAAATTTGACAATGGCTTGACGTCACTCGGTCCCCCCTGACTCCTCCACTGCCTGGTTAAACCGGTTATGGCTGGAGTGAAAATGCTGAAAATTATTTTCCCCATAGTGGAAGATTTGTACTTTGGCTTAGTAGTAAATAATTTGAAACATCTAAATGCAATTATAGAACCTATTTCAACCTTCATTTAATTTTTAATTATTTTTAAATAAAAAATAACCTTTTTTAAATATTTGGCAATATTGGAGTGTTTATTGAAAAGGAGCAAATATAAAGCAGATTTCGAAAAGTGAACAATTTTCAGCTGAATTGTTTTAAATAGAATGCATTCGATTGAATCATGAACTGAAGATTTCAGAGTGCTGCATCCTACATTTAAAATTTCAACTCTACAATTGTAATTTTTTTCTTCTTAAATTGTTAATTCGTGAAAAAGAATTTTGTACTTTAATGTATAAATATTAATAGAAGAATTATTATTTAAAAAAGGTTTAAAATATAAATTATTTAACGTGCAATGAAACAAGTCTCTGGTTAAAAATTTTTTTAATTGTTCAATTTGTAATGTTTTTCACTTAAGATTTCTTCAAATGATATGATTAACAAATTTATTAATTCATTTTTCAATTTGGAGGATCACAATTGATGACGTGGATACATATTTCTTGAGCAGAAATTTTTGAAATGTTCTATTTATACAAGGTTTTTTAACAATATAGTAAAATTTTCCACAAATGATATGAATTTTTAACAATTCAGTTGAACTTTCATTCGAACAGTTCAATTTTCGAACCAAATATGTACGATAAATTCTTAATGAGAACGTAAATAGTTGAAGTTTCATTAAAAGCCGGAATGCTTGAATTGTTACTTCAGAAAATTATTTTATAACATGAATTTTTAGACAAAGAGGTAAATTTTCAAATTGAAAAGATAAATTGTCTACCAAAAATGAGAGAGTCACATTTTCAATTAAAAAAAAAAATTTTCACTTAAAAAACGAACTTTAAAAAAAAAACTTGAATGTTCAAGTAAAGAAATTACTTTTCAAATAAATTGATGAATGTTCATTTGTAAACAATAAAATGAATTTACAACAATGCGCCTCAACTGTCAACCAAGAAGTTTAATGTTCAATTAAGACACTTAATTTTACACCAAAAAGACAAATTTTGAACAAACACATGAATTTTCAACACTGTAGTGAAATTCTTAACGAATTTTTACTCGAAAATCAAAAAGTTCTGTTTTCTCTTAGAAAAATTAATATTTAACCAAAAATACTAATCATCGCGAGAATAGCTTCAATTTTCAAACAAAAAAATAAATTTTCAAACAATGATGTAGTTCAATTTTCAACTGAATAAGATAAAGCGTCATCCATAATTCGGATGGATAAATTTACTATGGAAAAAATTAATGTCCAAACAATAAAAACGTGTTTTCAATAATGCAGTTAAATTTGCAACGAAAGAAGCAATTTTTAGTTGGATTTTCAAATGAAGAGATTGTTTTTTAGCTAAAATGATGAATCTCCAAGTTGACTACTTAGATTTACAGTTATGAAATAAATTTCCACCTAAAACCAACGATTTTTCGACGAAATAGTTCAATTTTTTACAAATCAATTTATTTTCCCAAAAATATATAATTGGTTCGGTTTCAACCAAAACGATGAATTTTCAAGTTTTTTAAATGAATGTATTAATATTCATATTACTTATAAGAATTATTTTCTGGAGAATAATTATTTGATGATTATTATTTTCTCTCGATTCTCCACCAAGAAGATGAATTTTCAACACATACAAAATATTTTCCAACTTTGTGAAAAAAATTTGTTGAATAAAAATTTTGGTTAAAAAACATTTTGATAGAAAAATAAGGTTTGGAAAAAAAATGGTTGAGAAAAATAATTTGTTGTGGGAAAATTTGTGAAAACAGTTTGTTGAAAAAAAAATATTGAAAAAAATGTGTTGAAAAAAAATTTTTGAATAAAAATGTTTCGAAAAAAAATTTGTTTGCAAAAAAATTGTATGAAAAAAATAATTTTTGGAAAAAAAATTCTTAGAAAAACATTTTGGCGCTTGAAAACGTCTACAATGTGCATTTGTTTATATAATTTGTTCATAAAATGAACAAATATCAATGCATGGCAACATTTTTTTAGAAAACATCATTGGCACTATAATTGCAACAAGATTAGAAGAAAAATTAATTTCGTTTCGCTTAAGAACGCCTAAGATGTGCATTTGTTTATATATATTTTTTTTCAAATAAACAAATATCAACGGATGGTGAATTTCTTCCAGAAAACATAATTAGTAATGTCATTACAACAAGAGTACAAAAAAAGCAGTGGTTTCTGCCTATTAATGTCTGCGATGTACATTTGTTTATAGAATTTGTTTATAGAATTGGTTAATAACATTCATTCTTGAATTTTGATGGCCACATATCATCCAAAGAATAAAAGCAAGCAATTTTAGAGCAATAATATACTTTGAAAACAAAAAGTTCTTCATGTCGATTATTTGTTAATAAAATTTGCTTTTAACAATAAGATTTATAAGGTAACCATTTTTTCCTTCTTTCTTATACCGCTGTGCATTGAACCCAAGTGACTTGAAGTATAAGAAAAATTGTGTCTAGGATATAAAACATGAAATGCATAAAAACAACACTTTTTGCTGTTTGCATTAACATAAAAATTAAATAAACAAACAAATTAAATATACACTCACAACGCTTTTTTTGAAATTTTGTCCTGAATTGTACAAAAAAATAGATCTTAAATCGGTGCATTATTGCGTTCCAAATGTTCTTTTAAAATTTGAACCTCGTTTTTCATTTCAACCCTCTGTGGACTGCCACGTCACAGACCCACATCTGGCGAAGGAGGATCGAAAACCCGACTCGATCCCGAGTCGATATATCGCATTCCGAGCCAAAGTCGAGCCGAGAGAAAACCGATCACGGGTATCGAAAACCCGATCCCGACCCGAGAAAAAACCGACGCGATCTCGACACGATCACGAGAACGTATCGTATCGAACGGCACCACTAGTAGCAGATCGCTTCGTCCTTGAAGGTCAAGAAGCAGGGGCGGCGCAGCCAGCATGGATGCCATGGAGAACTCCAGACATGTAAATCTTCAACCATGGAAATTCCATACATGGAAAACTGGATGGAAAGATAAGAAAATGTACTTTTGCTTCAAAAATATATCTCTTGTTTGGGTTCTGCACTGTTCGTTTGCGATTTCTCTTTTCGGCAATGGTATCGGTGACACTTTGTTTTGTGTACCCTTCACGCACGTCACTAAGTACCTGACCTTTGATGAAGAACTTCCAAGTTTGCATGGGTCGTCACCAGGGGCTTGTAAAATTTGGATGTTTATAGTTCTAAATTTATTCTTCTCGAGTTGTCGCTCAACAAGGGCTCCACGCCGAGCCCGTCAGTCTGGGCACCGGATTTCCCCCTATGATTATGGTTATTTCCACTCATTTCGGTCACTTTGACAATATACCTGTGTCACGAGTAGAAACACAATAATAGGGCCAAAACTCTGGCCTAATTATTATGCCAGAGAAAGAAAGATGATAGCTTCAGCTCTTGTAATATTAGTGATAATAAAAATGTGATTTCGAAAATAGGAGTGAAAACGTAAACACTCAAAGGAAGAAGGAAATAGACTGTGATGAATAAAACCGTAAGTTGAAAGTTTTATAATATATTTTTTACAATAATTCTTTATTTAAAAATTTAAAAAAAATCGTTATCGATTTATTTACATATTCCACACCGGACTGAGAAACGTTAAACCCTCCTCTCTTCAATTTTTTATAAACTTGCACAACTTATAAAAACAAAAAAACATCTCCAATATTTTGCTAAAAAAAGATGTTCCAAATTTTCATTTTTGAATTTTTTTTGTATATTTTCAAATATCACTTTTGACAGCGTCTTAATTTTTTTGTTGACTTGTCTACCGTTACGGAATTTTCTGTAAGATTCCAGTTCGTTCAGGACTAACGCTACGGAAAATTTCCTGAAACTGGCCCCCTAGCTCTTTACTTGACCGGTTATTTTTACGGAAAATTCCGTAATACTAGTCAGAACCTTTTTTTCCAAAATTTTCAAAATTCAATTTCTCCACATAACCCCATTTATTTTTTTATTTAAATATTCTTTTTTATTCTACTTAAAATTCTACGAAAGAATAGTTAGGAATAGCCAGAAAAATCAGGAATTCTGGCCATTTCTGACGAAAAACTTTTCGATTGTCAACATTTCAAATTTGCAGGTATAATTTCTTCCAATTTTCTTCCATCGATAAAAGAAGGAAATAGCAACACCGCTAACAGCATTAGCTCTTTTAATGTTAGCGAGAATAATAATTGTGATATAGAAAATAAGAATAAAATCTTAACCACTACTCAAAAGAAGAAGGGAACTGACTGCGATACCGAAAACCGTAAGTTTAATAAGTTTTAGAAGAATATATTGGTTCGTATATTGGGTTAATTCCAGAATAAATCGGCTGGTTTTTGTATTTTTCGGAAGGAAATTTTTGTTTATTTGATTTTCAAAACCTTGCCTTTTTGCAATTTTTGAGATTTCAAGTTTTTCTTGTTTCGGTTTGTCAAGTTTTTTTCACTTTTACAAAGCCGACGAGATAAATGAAGAAAGAATAAAAATAGTTTACTGTTATTTTTTTACTTCAAATCAGTAAAATGTTATTTTATTGGGCATAACGATATAATGCGTAAAAAACGGCAAAGCTGGTTATTTTTCCATCGTTTTTCCGCGAAAAAACTAAGACTCAGTTCGTCTCAAATATTTATTACCTATCACTCCTGAAAACTTTAACGGAAAAAAAATGTAGCTACATATTTTGAGAAAATGTCGTGTTGTAATTTAAAAAAAATCCAAACAGCTTTACCATTTTGTATTCTTTTTCCATTTTTTTTTTCATCGGTTTCAAAGGAGTAAAAAAAACTTGACTAACTAAAACAAGTACAACCTTAAAATCTCAAAAATTGCAAAAAAAGCAAGGATTTGAACAAAAATTTCTCTTGAAAAAAAAAAAAAAAAAAAAGAAAATCTATGGTACGTCGACTATATTAGTACCTATCATTGCTGCAAATTTCTGAAAAAGGTGGGGTTTTTGAGAATTTTTTTTATTTCTTTAAAAAATTAAAAATAACTTCACCATTTTGTATTATTTTTTAATTTTCCTTGTGAATTTTGAAAGAGTGCAAAAAATTGGATAAACTGAAATAAGAAAAACCTTGAAACCTCGTAAATTGCAAAACTGGCAGCGTTTTTAAACTAAAAATGGCAAAAGGCTTATTTTATCCTCACAATTTTTAACTTTCCATAAAGAATGTATAAATTTCGCTATGGTAATTTAAAAAAAATACGTGTCTCCTTATTGTCCACGTACAAAAACATATTTCATTGGCAAGCCAATCGTGAACATGTGTCTACAAAAATTCTATAAAAAACCATTGAGACATACGAGTGCATTTTCTCGCCCTGTTTTGTCTTCCGTCATATTACGTTCCTATTTTTTCTTAAACGGCACCCTGTGCGATTTTCACATTTGACACGGCTCACAGAAAACGTCATTTTTGCCCGTAATCGGCACTCGAATCACAGTCCTTTTTCAGCTAATTCGCGTATCGCGCGCTTTCCAACGTGTCCCAATCGCTCATGCCATACAGTAACATTTGTCGTAGCTATGTTCGCTTCTTTGTTGCTGCCTTGTTTCACTACCTTGAAGAATATGCGGTACACGTCGTTGCTCTGCTTCATGCCCGTCGCGAGCACCTCGCTATCGCGCACCACTTCGACCAGGTTATTTTTAAATTGCATTCCGAATCCCTTTTTCTTACACACTCCGACGGAGAATAAATTCTTGCGTAATTTTGGAACATGCAATACTTTCTCAATTAGCGCTTCGTTCCACACACCGTCGATAAACTTTTTAATTCGCACCGTGCCTTCACCAGCAACGTTGAAGCTCTGATTATCACCTAGTAATATCGTGCTACCAGTCTTGTCCATCTTGTAGTCGGTAAGCCAGTCACGTCTGTAGGTCAGATGTCTCGACGCACAGCTATCAATAAGCCGCCATTATGTGACTTTCCGTCCACAACACAGGAGCGTTTACCGCACTCTTCGAATCTGATACTGCCGAACTTTCACCTGTCTGCACTACGAATGCGCAGTCGCGGGATATTTTACCGTCGTCGCACGTTTTCCTTTTGTTTATGCACTATTTCGCGATATGTCCCATACCTTGACACTTGTAACACTGTATTTATTTTTTTTTTACTTTTTATTTTCCGTCTTTTTGTTCTCGGCACTTTTCACTTCTCGCTGTCGTCGATTTTTCCCCGTCGCGACCAACGCTTCCAAAGCGTCTTCGTCGCTGTTGAGCCTCGCGTCCTCTCGAATCAGCCTTTCCTACAAATTTTCCAGAGTTTGTCGCACGGGATCGACGCTGTCCTACGCCACCTGCAGCGTGCTGAAATTTGTGGTCCAACTCGCCAGAATTTTTGCCATTACTGTGGCGGCCGATACGTCCTCACCAACGTCCTTCAGCTGACTCGCCATATTCGTTACCCTGGCCACGTGCTGTACCGCCGTATCCGCTTCGCTCATCCGATACGCGTGAAACTTCTGTAGCAGACCCAGCTTGTTCGTAGTAATCATCTGCTCGTGAATTAAAAATAATTTGTCCCAGATTTCATTCGCAGAAATGCACGATAGCACACACACTTGTTGCGTTTCATCGAGAGCGGACAGAATTATGAACTTCGCCGTTGCATCGTCTTTCACGTTTTTCTTCAGCGCGACCGCGTGTCCCGCTCCCTCGGCTGGCTCCTCCCTCGTGCCGTCCACTACGTCGAGGACATCGTTCATGACAAATAACGCGCTTATTTGTTTGTTTTTTTAGTTTTATTTATTTTATTTTGTGACTCTCCAAATAATTCTCTGTGTTCACACGATTTTTCCCGCATTTCATCGTTAACTGGTCCCATAACCTGTTAAAGCAGGATTGTGAGAACAGGTTGAGGACTAAATCGAGTCAGAATCATTACAAACGTGTTAAGTATTAATTAAATATAACTGAGCGTGCTCTCTTCGGTCGACATATAACCCGAGACTAAAAATTCATTACATGGTTACCACCTAGACTTGCTTCGGGGCACGAGAGCTGCCGAAATTACCCGAGTCGCGCTCGACTCGTTTGCTGTACAGTTACATAGAAAGTTGTCTTTGTACACTCGCCGCAGAAATGCGCTGAACTCAGCCATCCTTAATAAAAGTAATTCAGAATTAGATTTTTTGCAATACCCACCTGGAAAGTAAGGACATCTATGCCTCTAAATTATGTGCAAAGTGCTTGAATCCAGCAAACTGTGCGAGAATAATATTAGCGCATGCGCACTTTAAAAAGCATATATTTTGCGAATCGACGCAATGACGCGCATGCGCACTTTAGAGCACTCAATAAATCTTTAACAGAAATTTAGCTGGAAACCATTAAACGGGATGGGGGAAAAAGTGTAAAAAATTGCAAAGTAATTATCTCGGTCGGTTGTTGAAAAAAAAGCGTGTAATACATGTTTGCACAGACAATTGCTACTCGTGTGATTGCAGCGTGTGTCTTTAGCTCTTCGCACTCGTCCGCAATCGACTATTTTGCGCACTTGTATCACAAATAGCTATTCTGTTTAATTATTTCTGGACAATCAAAACAGTAATAGAAATTCAATTATGCAACTAAGACTTGTTTGCACCCATCGTCATACACAGACTAATGCAAATCAGTTGTATCTACTCCACTCTGACTAGGTTGTTCTACTTCCTGCAAAATTCAACTATCATTAAAGCAGTACATTTCTGTGTGAGAAGTTGTAGGCTCCGGAAGCTACGATCATGGTTCTTTAAAGCAACCAATCCCGACGCAACTGGAACGTGTACGTCATCCGCTTCTGCTCCTTCTGTCCTAGAAGGTAAGCAAGAGCGGGAAATTTACGCGACATAACATCGGGCAACACTGTTCCTTGGAGTCAGGTCTCTAGCCGCGGATGATATCACGCGGCAGACGGGACAGTTGGAGATGAAGTTTCACCTCTGGATAGTTTTTTAGAGCTACCAATCAGTACATTTCTATTATTATTATTATACCATTAAGCCATTTCCCTTTCGGGGTAGGTTTGACTTGCTCGGTTGGAAAATAGTAGTGTGTATATGGGTATATAGGTATAAAGTAGATAGGTATATAGGTATGAGGTAGATAGGTATATAAGTGTAAGGTATAGACATTTTAGATTGATCTGGAATTCTCGTGTCATTTATTTAAATGACACGTTTATTCCGCAACACTGCTCCGACCCAGGTTGCTGATCAATCTCTCTAGCGATCACCCCAAGTGAAGAGCTTCACAAAATTGTTATGTATGGTTCCCCACTTGGGCCCATTAGTATCCAAGGTCTTTGTTTCAGGCGTCATTCATTCTATTGTCACTCTGTTTGCAAACTATTTGTCGCCACACTTTTCTGTCCTGGCGTACTACTCTAGCTTCCTTCACGTCCATGCATTTTTTCATGCAGGCTCTTGTGTTTCTATGGCTTCTTATGTCTCTTCGGATTAATGTCTCATTTCCCATATGTCAACTAGTGTCTCTCCTGTACCACATTCTTCGAGGATTGTCTCGTTTCGGACTTTGTCTATCAGTGTTTTCCCGCATATTAGGCGCAGAGGTTTCATGCCGATCGCGTTAATTTTACTCCTGTCCTTTTCTTGACAGGTCCATGTCTCGCTACCGTATAGTACAGTCGGTACGAATATAGAATTATGTATGGCCATTTTAGCTTTTTTTGATATGTTTTTATTTGTTAGGATGGACCCTGCTCTACCGATAACCTGCTTACCCTTATTTATGCGCCTATCTAACTCCCCATCTATTTTTCCGTCGCTAGTGAATAGACTACCTAGATATACGTACTTGTCAACTTGTTCTAATCTCTCATCATTTAGGACAATGTTGCATATTGTTTTCTCACATTTTCCCTCAAACACCATGATTTTTTTTATTTACGTTTATTTTGAGATCCATGTTCTTCATGCTTGTATTAAGTTTATTCAACATTCTTTGCAAGTCTTCGATTGATTCTGCCATAACAATCTTGTCATCTGCGAAAGCTAACCGACGTACCTTGACTGTTTCGAGATCTACACCTTCTTCATCGAAGAGGGCAGTTCTTAGACACTTATCCATAAATATGATAAATAGCCACGAGGACATAACGCATCCTTGTTTCACGCCTTGCATAATATCGAACCAGTCACTCAGTTTCCTATTTACCCTTACACTCGCTTTACTACCTGTATATATTGTTTTTATTGCTTGTAGGGGCCCTCTATTTACTCCGTACTCTTTAAGGACTTTCCAAAGTTTATTTCTATTTACTTTGTCAAATGCTTTTTCTAGGTCAATAAATGTTCAATAATAAATATTCAACTAAAACTTATTATTATAAGACTTAATTAAATTTATTTGTGTCATCTTGAAGTTATAATTTGTATTTTAATGACACTTGAGACAGTTTGCAATTCTCCTACTAAAAATCGTAATTAAAACTTGTGGATCTCTTTAAAAAATAACAGACAGATACTGTAAAAATATGATTTTTGGACTGTGAGAGCCGAGACGTAAAGATCCGTTAAAAAACATACATAGAAAGTTTGGACGATCTCATTTTACACTCTCATCAATGTTAATGTAATGATCGACTTTTTCAGAGAATTTCGGTTCTGAGTAAATAGCATTCTTAAAGGGCAATATGTGTTGAAAAAAATTGATTTTCACGATGACGATTTAATAATTTTTCTCGGATTGCATTTTGAGCATTAATGCCGCTAACAAACATTTCTCCAAAAGTGTAAAAATTGCGAAACAGAAACTTTGGCAAAATATGAAATTTGGTAAAACATCTCGAATGCTGAACTAGTTGCTGACCTAAAAAAAGGTCATTTTCCTTCAAAAATTTTGGCTTTAGGACCAAATTTTCGTCATTTTTTTTAAATTAAAAAACACAAAAAAAATTAATTTTATTGCTAAAAGTTACATTAATGTAATTTATCTAACAATTTTTTTTCGCCCAAACCTTTGACAGAAGATTGTATCATAGCCACAAGCAACAAAAACCAATAAATATCCTTAAATAAGTACAATAAATATGTAGTTTAGAAAGAATCAGAATCACATCAAACTGTAAGAATTTAAGTTACTTTTTCATTAATTTCGACTACAATCGATCACACAAACCGATTTTTCTTACAAAAAATATAACGCTTTAAAATAGCATTATTAACGTGCTTCCAGACTAGCTACTTCTTGAAACGTAGTGTACAAATTGGCAGTAAAGAAATGTAGGTACAGGTTGGTACGTGCTCGTTGATATCTTTAAATTGCTTAAAACACAATAGAAACATTATATTACATATACTGGCATATATATGAGAGGGAATATACAATAGAATGAGCCGACAAATAAATTTTTTTAGTTTTTTGGTCAGGATAGGAAAAATCTTATTTTATATATAGAAATAGATTTTTGTGATTTTTCACATATTTTTAAAACGAGATCTTCATTACAAAAAACATTTGTTGGAGAAAAAAAATGCTGACGCTAAATAAACTTACGTCAAGTCACAATTTTACTTAAAAACTTAACTTTTTTGTAATCTACAGTGCTTAAAAGACGTAATAGTACATTTCATGACTAGTGTGGACTGACGGCCTTTTTGAAACGAGCGCAATGTTTTTGTAACGAGTCGTAAGTAAGGGCGCCGTAGGCGCCCGAGCCGGAGACGAGTTACAAAAACATGGCGCGAGTTTCAAAAAGAAAAGACGTCAGTCCACAGGAATCACGAACGATACTTTTCAGAACAAAATCATAAATGACGTGATTTCATTGTCTCCATGGAAAAATGCAAAATCACGTTTTGAGTCGGTGAAGGTACGTATGAGCTCTACTGCATTTTTGTTCTAACGAGCGTGAATGAGACAACAAAGTATAATGCGCGAGGCGATAGGAACACGCTATACTCTTCGTTAGAAACATCAACTCACCAATCCGCTATGAATTCTCTTTCTATCTTTGTCAACCACGGTCTCTCTCTAGCGTTACGAAAATACACGAAGCACGCTCAAACAAAGCTCTTTTTTGAACTCTACGTCACGCCGTGCTTACTGAACCCTATTTTGTAACTCATCCAACGCACCGCCAGACACCGCTCAAAACGCGTACTTTTGCGTTTGTCTATGGAGGCATGAAAACACGCCATTCTTATGATTGCGTTCTGAAAAAAATATTGTTTCCGTTTATCATTTTTACACGTCTTTTATAACATATGGACATTTTATTCTAATATGATGTTTTTGTATTAATTTTTTGCAAAAAAAACGCTACTAACACTTGTTTAAAAATAATACTTGTATTAAGGTAAATGCACCTATTTGCGTCCTAACCTGATTGAAAAATAGTAAATTTAATGAATTTTTATACTTATTGATTCATGAAGTGTATTTATTTTATTCTATTGACAATACTCTACATGCGCGTCCATTCAAATTTGTGTTTTATCGATATTTATAAATATAACACGAATTTCATTTTTTATTTTGCGCGCCGTATGTGGCCATTTGTGTTTACCAGTGCGCAGAGAGCAAATTCTTAGTAGAGCGGACTGTAAAACGGACTATCAATTTTGTAGATATTGCGGATCCGAAGAAATAATTTCTAGATAAGTCAAGTGTCGTGGGCAATCTAGCTCAACAAGTTATTCAGAAATCTGATTCCATCACACAAATGGTCAGTCAATTATTTATTTCACAAAATAGTCGCTAACTAGTGCAACAACATTTTGATGTACATGCGTGCGTCCGTATGTTTAAAATATTCGAAATAATTGAACTGTGAGTGTATTTATGCTAAAAATGGTCGTAAGTGATGTGAAAAATATTTCTCTTTCGATATGCACTGTTTTTTTCTGCGGTACAGCCTATAAAGCGACGTAAGTTTTATCGGAATAATTCGAGTCTATCATAACCTTTGAAGAGCGGACGCAAATAGGATCCTACAAATTCGGTCCCTATTTGCGACCGAACAATGTATTATCACGTGGACGCAAACTGGTGCAAGTGCCAGTCTGGTACCAGTTTGCGACCGGACGCAAATAGGGGCAACCCGCGTGGACGCAAATACATCCAAAAACGAATCAGGCGGTCGCAACGACGTACGATGACATAGTTGCGTGATTTTCGAATTTTCCAGTGCAATTTGTAGCAAATTGTCCAAACAAAAATTTTGTTCTATAAAATAATATATGTTCTTAGATCAGTAATTGTTTTTTAGCGAATCGGAATGGATTACACTTTTTTATTGATCTTAAACTCTGCCGTAACCCTTACACGGACGCTAATAGGTGCATTTACCTTAGTAATTATAAATTATTAGCAATAATTGTTTTTCCATAACAAAATAGAACCAAGTAGGGGATATTATCCTAAAGTAATTGCATATTATACAATTACGTAAGAGTTGCACGAGTATTTATCTGGATCTAATTTTTCCACGTTTCCAAGAACTTATAAATTATTTTTGTATGGAAATACATAGTTAAAAGAAACGTTGACCTTTTCCATACTAGAAATTATTTTTCTCAATTTCCTAAAAAGTACAAAATTTAGTGATCTACTGTAGGATACTATCCCCAACCTGGTTATATTTTGTTATGGAAAAACAATTATTACTAATAATTTATAATTACTAATAAAATTATTATTATTAAACAAGTATTAGTATCTTTTTTTGCAACAAATTGTTAAAGAAACATCATGTTAGAATAAAATTCCTTAACTAAGAGGAAATTAATTGAGGGACGTGTTTTGCGAACATATTTAAATATTGTCGAGTACACACAACGGTAACCTTACATGCAGAAAGGTTAAACCGTATGACACATCCGACGAAAAAGAGCGTGAGCTTCTGCAAAGGGGTTAGTAATATCTTATATTTGTAAATTAAAAGAAAATACTAATTTTATTCACAAAAAAACTATGGAGAAATCAATCAAACGCAATAATTCGATAATCATGAAAAATCCTTTTTTACTCTGACGCACCAAAGTCACATTTTTAAGTATTTTTATGTGCCCTCCTAGATTCTCAAGCGTCTTCATGTTATAAAAGACGTATAAAAATGATAAATGAAAGAAAAAAATTTACGTCATTTGGTCACTTTAGTATACAAAAAATTTATTTTTTAAGTAAAATTGTGACCTTACGTAAGTTTATTTACCAGCAGAATGCTTTTTTTACAACAAAAGTTTTTTGAAATCATATAGCATATTGCGATGGACGAATTTGTACAGGGGAAATGATTCTGAAGATAACTATGGAAGCAGCATTGAAGTATGTGGAAAAAATCACTTTTTTCAAACTTTCAAACTTTAAATCATTTCTGCTAACGGAAGATATCGATTTAAAAATCTGTAAAATTCGCAGGAAATCTATTTTTATATATAGAATTAGATTTTTCCGATCCTGATCGAAAAACTAAAAAAATTCTTTTTTCGGCTCACCCTAATATACAATCCAAAAGATCAATTCCTTTAAAGAAATAGATTTACATGCACATCATCTCGGTTATCAGAAGTAGCCCGTGAGCACATGTAAACTGCGAGTTGGCGTTCGCGATGTTTCAGCCCCATGCCGCGTATACTATTTTTCACAAAAAGAACATCGAAAATGTAGTGGCAACACTTGAGATGTTTGTACGGTAGGGTTAGGTCGTAACTCGCGAAAGTATAATCACTAGGGTTTGTAATAAGAGGCTTGGAAACTCTAGGGTTTGTAAAGTAGTTTTCTACCCGCTCACCTCCCTTACGAAAATGCACCGTTCGGAAACCGTTGAAAGACCGTTGAG
>CAKNYM010039919.1:7567-28132 GCA_932195095.1 Andricus curvator
GTAGTCCTTGCAAGGTTAGGAAATTTCGCGTGCCATATATGAGCTAGTTTATATATATAATTTAAAAAAAAAAAGTTAAACAACCACCGCAGGGTCCCACTAAGAGCAACTGCCATCCAACAAAATGTCAACAGCCCCCAGTAGCACCGCGGTAAATCACACCTATGGCCACGTCTCACAACCGTGAGATGGGTGGTTATAGGCAACGACAAAATCACAACGACAGGCCGGCAAAACCCTCGTGTGTCTTGAGTACACGAAGCGACCCAAGGATGACAGCTTTCTGCATCCATCTCGCAAGTGCCTTGGCATATTTTTGGCACGCGGGTATGGCTTTAAGGTTACGAACCAGTGATAGTTTCGCACCTCCGAGAGCACCTATCACAAGGACAATTACTTGTACCGAATATTTTGGGTACAGTCGTTGTAGCTCTCTTTTAAGGTCTTGATACCTCTCCTCTTTTTCTTTCTCCTTTGCAGTGATGTTGTGTTCGGACGGAGCCGAGAATTCGATCACGAATATAGTTTGTTTCTCGAAGTCCTGGAGAACAATGTCCGGCCTCGAGTGCGCAACGGAGACTGCTGCCCGAAAATCGTAGTTCCAGAAAATTTGGCACTTTTCGTTTCGGACAATCGACTCTATCTCCTTTGGATATATATATATATATATAATAACCTCATAGCATAAGCAGTAAATAGAACTGCTACAAGCACGCGTTTTTTTCAAAAATCGAAAATTACGGGCACAGCTTTTGGAAGACTTAATTTGCTAGATCCGCTACTTATTACTAACGAAAAACGAAAGGTTGCGCTAGGCGGCTCGAAGTATAAACAATTTTGTACAGTACAGTAAAATTCCAAAAACCTAACCGTTTAAACAAAAATTATTATTTCGAAAAACCAAAACTTGTGCTGAGTTGTACTCGACAAATTCATTATTTATTCCCGCTAACAACATGCTGTAATACCAACTATTGTCATATAAAAACCCAAAACGTCAAACTCAAAAAACATAAGAGACGCAAAAAAAAAAATCATATTTAGAAAAACCAAAATTAGTGCAGTGTTTTGCTCCAGAAATGGAGTTAAAACGACAAAGAATTCTCATTAGTGCCACCTAACTTCTGCTTGTACAACGATTTTTATCGAATCCACAAGCGCGATCCCCTCTATCATCTATTTCTACATCGTCCGCAAATCTACTAAATTTTTCGGAGAAATGAGACTCAGGACAAATCCCGATCGGGCCATTCAAATACCTGTCGCATACACAAATCTGTTGATCTGTCAAATCCGGGAAAAAAAATAAAAATATAAGAAAATAATATCGTCCAAAAGCTTACTAGATTATTGGGTTCTATTAATTTAATAAAGGGGAAAAATGGAAGTGTAAGGTGAACATTGTGAAGCCTGGACATAATTTCACACTGTGATTTATAAAAACTTACTTTTGACTAGATACGGTTGTAACTTCAGGAAAAGATAATTCTAAAAGAACTTGTTCCTGATCGTCGACGACGTATACCCCAGTCCAGTTAACTGCAATGATGACGTCGTTCTTAGGTAAATTCGGCCCCGAATTTCTGTAAGCTTCGTAGAAACGAGAAAAAAGTAAGGGCCACTTAAATTTCGCATATCCTACTATGTCCTCCTTAACTCGTAAAGCAGGTACTTTTTCTTTTACATAGTAACTCTGAAAGAAGATATAGTTTACTATTAATTTATTGTTACAGTATATGGCCTAGGTTTCATCATTAAATTAAATTTTTTTTATCATTTAGCTGAAGAAAATTCTGTTTGTTTACAATTAATTTACAGAGATAAAAATTAATTATTTATACAAAGTTTTAGACTCCAGTTAGTAATGCCATGGTTTTAAAAATCAAAATTATAAACAATACTTTACTTTGTCATTATTGAAAAAAGGTCAAAAAGGTGGCAAATTTAAAATAATGAGTTCGCAACCTGCCGCGAAAACTCGATCTAACCTAAAATCAAAAGTCCTAGTCGCCTTGGTTCGAAAAATGCAGCAATCAGGAATATCTTGATAGGCATATGAAATAGAAATACGTAAAGTTTGTAACAGAGCGATTGTTCAAAAATACGTTCTTTACACTAGATTTTGTATGTAGTATCATTGTAGAAATGTTATGCAGTAGACATGCATTCGCAGTGGACTTATTTTGCAGTAGTGGACTTCTACAGTACCTACCCTCACAGCAATTAGGATATCCGAAGATATCCCATTTGATCCCACTTATGTCCCGGGCTATCCTAAAGGTAACCCGTCGGGATACCTTGCAAGGCCGAAATTTAGATATCCGGGATGTCTACGGAAGGTTTCTGGGATATTGAAATTTTCCATGTGGGATATTGAAATTTTTTACCCTGGGATAACTCGGGACATAAATGGGATCAAATAAGATATTCTACTGCTGTAAGGGTAAGGCTGCGCCTATGTATCTAGCGAACCTAAGGTACCTAAGTAGTGTTCTGCGGTACTTAAGGTTGTGCAGTTGAGTTCTGCGGTATTAAGTGCTCTGTAGTTGAATATTTCAGTACTTTAGGCTGTTTTACCGCCTAGGGGAAACTATTCAAGAATAGGTCGCTCTAAAGAGCAGGCCATTTAAATGTAATAGAATATGTGCAAACAAATGCTTGAAGTTGTTGGTTATAATATTCGGAACGATATTTAGCATAACTGGACAATATTTTGTTGAGATATTATGAGTAACAAACGTGCAAGATCAAAAAAACTGATTTTCGGTATGAAAACAAAAAAATATGACTATCTTATACGAACAGTTGTTATCGAAAAAAAATTGTTTCTTGGTAGATGTTTGGATTGCAATTAAAGCTTGGAACCTAAATAACAATATTTTTGAAGTTAAAGCCTTTCCGTTTTGTATTTACTATTATTAAAGAACTTTTTGTTACTTGGTCCGTTTCTGAAGAGTAGGTTAGAAAGAGTAGGTTACATTGAAAATTGTTATTTTTGATTGGTATCCCTTAATGTACCCAAAAACCACTTCATAGAACATGGAAAAATAATGCTAACAACTTGCCCTTTTGTTGGATTAGGTTTGGCGAGAGATGTTGTGTACCAACCTTTTGTACTCTACGAGAGTCGAAAGTTCACTGAATCTCGGTTCGATAATTTTCACCAATAGTTCGAATAATTTTCGCTATTTGACCCTATTAAAACGATTGTAGTTTGGAGTATAGCAGTGATGCTTTACAATTATAAACGAGGAAGTATTTTTTCATCTTAAAAACAGGTAAATAATTTATTTTATGAACTGTTTGTTTATGGAAATAAGTGAATGAATACTTAAGATTTCCCAAGGTATTAATTATTGTTCTCAATTATTTTGTATAAAGTATATAAAAACTTCAGGAAGTTTAGTGACCTACTCTTGAATAGTTTCCCCTAAATAACAAGAAATTGTCATTAATTAATTAAGATTTTATAAATTTGTTCAAATTTTCCTCGAAAAATAATAAAGATTTTTAGACTCAAGACCAGCATACAGAATCAGAAGTTTGCCGACGAAGTGCAAAAATACCTTACGAAACTTACAGAATCAAACTTTACCAAATTTCTATATATTTTTGTAAATAATTTTATTAATCTGCACTCTATGAGTTAGTTTTGTTCCAAAAAATCTTTATTAGTTTTCAAGGAAACTTTTGAAAAGTTTACGAAATTTCAATTTATTGTTGAAAGAGTATTTTATCATTACGTTAAACTCAGTCTATAATGTCAATTATAGTAGGACGATGTCTTGTGGTGGAATATAAAGCATGGCTTATATATAAGCTTCATTTATGTATTTTCAGTAAATTATCGTTTTCAGTATATAAGTTGTGAGAAAATTATACCTTTTTATTGCTATGTTCATATGATATTTTTTCAACTATCGATTGCCATGATCCACTCGTATGGAACCCTGGGCACCTCAACCTTAAATTTTGGACAAAATATTGTTTTTTGAGAGATTTAAAAATCATAAACGGACAAAATACCAATTCAAAGTTGCAAAAATAATGTTTGTACTTGAAAAGCAGAAAGATAACACAATTTTTCTCACCGCGCATACACTGAAAAAGATATTTGACCGAAAATTAATATAAAAAATGCTTTGGATTCCACCACATAAAAATTATTTTACTATATTTGACATTATCGACTGTGACGTAATGATAGAATACTATATTGCCTGAAGTACTGGCAAACTCATTTAGAGAGCCCTAAATATCTAAGAAAACTACTACACAGCCCTAATTACAGTACACTCTCCTTATCTACACACCGACAGAGCTGTAGCGTATAATTCCAACAACGTTGGGACATGCGAAGAGACTCAGTTGCCTAAGTGGGAGAAATAATAATGAGTGCGTTAAAATACGTGTGGAGAAGAGTAGGAACATACCGAGCGGGTACATACAGCGAGTTACTGTACGTGTACCATTGAAGACATATGTGCAGGCCTATAAGTACCATAGAAATCTACTGCACAGCCCTATATACGGCAGAAGTCAACTGCGCAGATCTATGTACCGCAGAACACTACTGCGCAGCCTTAGGCGCCGTAGAAGTCAGCAGCGCAACCTTTAGTATGGCAAAACACTACTGAGCATACAGGTCTGCTATATCAAATTTCTGCCAGAACACTAAATACTCAATCTGTCATAAACTTACTATATTTCTACTTTATATGCCTATACAAATATTCCCGATTGTTGAATTTTTCGAACCTAGGCAAAAAGCATTTTTTTCTTCGGGTTGGGTTCTCAGACCAGCTAATCGGTAAGTATACTTACTTTCTTGTACGCCTGTAAGACAAGATGCCCCCACCTATCGATAGCTTTCTCGATACCAGTTAGACAATAATCCGGAATGTAATTTGGCAAGAGTGTAAACAACCTATCTACGTTCATCTCTATATGATATTCTATGTAGTATTGCTGAGCGGCAATCATTGCTAGGTCTTCTTCTTTATCGCAACGATACTCTCCAAATTTCACTCCCCTTACAACCTGTTGATAAATTAAATTTGTTGCAACTTGATCCTCAGTTGGGTCGTGCCAGGGCGCAAATATTTCCTTTCGGAAAAACAGTCTCCAAGGTGCGTTTCTCTCTTGAGCGCCTTGTTCTTTGGCGTACTGTTCGCATTGGGATATTGCGTCCATTACGTGATCTCCTCCACTTCCTAAAGATGAAACCTTATCAAAAAGAGCAATGTAGAGAGAAAATCCAAATTGATCTCTTAACGAAATTTTGTCTGAAAGTTGATTGCACAATTCTCTGGCGGTGGTTGCTGAATCAGCCAGTAGAGTTTTGGTATTACCATCCATGAAAGTGATAGGGAGCATAATTGGCTTTTTAGATTTTGTAGCTTGGAGTTCGAGCCAACTCGGTGGTTGATTCCTTGTCCCATTGTTGAAGGTTCTCTTCAGTCTATCCTCACAATAAGGTGCATAACCAGGTGGACCTTCTCTTATAAAAGCTCGGAGGTAATGGACAAACCTCTCAGAAGGTGCAAAGCAACCTACACACAGAGAAAGAAGAATCCAACCACGTGCGTGTGAAGATTTGGATGGATTGTTGGTTAATTGCTTGCATATTTGGCAATAAATTTCATCTCGGAGTTCGGCTCGTAGAATTCCATGGCCAATTATGAAATGGAGCTTCTCCAAATTTGAAGTTGGTCTTGCCTCGAGCCAGGATTGATAGCTGTCTGCCGTGTACTCATCGTCCTGTAGCCTTCTTCTTACGTCCTCTCCTAATTTGTTTTTGCGCTTTAGAGTCAGAGAAACAAGCTTATGCCGAATGGAACGTGGCTTCTGTTTCATAAATGCTTCCTAGAATCAAAATATAATTTGTATCTTAAAGTTAGAAAACAAGTTTTTTTCATCCCCTAGCCGAAAGTACGTCTTCCCGGCCGCATTTTTGTCCGGGAACAGTGGCTTTTGCGGCCTGCTAGAGTTAACACGATCGCTGATTGGCTGCGAGATTTTTGTGGCTCGCTGACGTAGCAACCTGACGTAGCAACGCTCAGTATTGTGTTATTGTGTACTTAGCCTCTGAAAAATATTTATCTTGACAGGTGAATGGAAAAAAAGACCGTCGGTGTGTTCAAGCTCAAAACTGATCGATTAGAGTCGTTGCGATTTTTGTGCATGAAAAGACGGCACAAGACCTCAAAAATGGTTCTTCCTCGTCTGGCGGACGAGGAAGAAGTATTAAAAAAAAAAGAAAAAATATGTGTTTTTGATACCCGCCCGACCAGCAAAACCTCGGCTCCGCCTTGGCTTTGTAAAAGTCGGGCGGGCGACCGAATCCCATTTATCCGCTCAGCTGACCCGAGAGCAACAGCGGCGCTACGCGAGGTAGCGCGCGTGCTGATGCAGGCCACATAAGAAAAAACATCCGAGCTAGCAGCCGACAACGCATTTTATTAATTAACATTAATTATTAAACGTACTTTCGGCTGGGGATGAAGAAAAATAGTATACGACACACGGCCAGAAATATTGGATGCCCTGGCGTGCGTGATATGAGGCCTCGGCTTCGCCTTGGCCTTCATATCACACACGCCCGGAAATCCAACTTTCTGGCCTTGGGTCGTAATATACTATTTCTCAAGTTATAAAAGAGTAGTGGATGCATCACCGGGTCGACGCCCATTAATTGGGCTTCCTGGAACTCTTTACTCCTAATGAAATTGCGTCCTAATGTTGCAGTTACTTTAGACATAACGGAAGTGTTGTCTCTGTCCATTGTATGATATCGAGGCTCTGGTAAATCACCAGTAAATCTAAGTATTGTTATCCATAGTGCCTGCGCTGCCTATAAATAGTACAAGATTGTATTTCAGAAAAATGTACGTATTAAAAATAATTAATAATCAATATACATTAGGGAGGTCCAAATTTATAGGGTAAAGGAACCAATTACTGAGGGTGCACCAATTGCCGAGGATCGACAGATATTTTTTATGATAAACAGTGAGTTATGATTAAAATTCAAATAAAATTTATATTATAATAATGCAGGTACTCTAAACTACAAACTCTAACAAAAATTTAAAGCACAAACTTGGTTACTTTGTCAGTAACTCTTTATATTTAAATGCTACTGTAGTGATTAGAATAAATCAAATTTTTTTTCAAATGATTATATCATTTGAAAAAATTGCATTTAGTATTTTTTTTAAGGCCGAGTCTAAACATCCGGACAGTCCGTACGTTTATAGATATTTATAACACGATCAAGTCTAAACGTACGGACCTGGCAAAGGGAGGGGGAGTTAGAAAAGGGAAGGGGGCGTGGCTTGTGTCCGGACGTATAGATACTACCTTTATAAAAGGGAAGGGGGAGTTGGAAAAGGGAAGGGGACGCGGCTTGTGTCCGGACGTATAGACACTACCTTTTTTTAAAGGTTGTGTTTGTCCGGTGTCAGGCGCTAGGATGGTATCCGGTAGATTGCTCTGATTGATTACACGGCAGTGGGCGGGGTCTGCCGGACAGCAGCATAGTGTACGGCATCCGACTTCGTATATTTCTTGTTAAAAATGAGTTATTTGGTGTTTCCGATTTTATCTTTTCTTGTACATTTACTTTATCATTCTTTTCTTACTAAAGAAGATTTTTAGATAATTCTATTTTTGGGAGTTATAGCCAGTTATTATTTTAGAAGTTTATAAATTATTTGTTTTCGATAAGTTTAACTTGTGTAAAACTTTTGTTTTAATAATACTCCCACGAATTGTATTTCTTGTAGAGAATATTTTTAGGAACAAAATAATCCGCGTCAACGATAAAGATTAAATCTAAAATTATGATTGTTATCTACAGCGAAGAAAAATCGCAAACACCAACTAAGCTCTTTCATTAGTACGATGAACAATTAAATATTCAAATAATAATGAAAATCAATACTTACTACAAAATTGATTTCCGAATAGTCTTTGAAACTCATTGTAGAATGCTTTGAGGCTGAAATCAATTCCTGAAGACGATTCGGAAAATAACTTTTCTTTTAAATGACGTTTAATGACATTTAAAGATAAAAAGTAAATTTTAGATTTGTTTTCAAAATAACTCATTAGAGATTCTTCAGAGAACAAATGTATCTTTAAATCGTCTTTGAATATAATTTTTATTTTATTCAGGGAAAAGGAATATTAGACTAGTTTAAAAAAAAGTACTTCAAATTAAACGCGACAATATAACGTGTACGTCTCAAGAAAATAAGAAATGTATTAAGCAAAATGCCGTACACTATGATGCTCTCCGCCAGACTCCGCCCACTGTCGTGTAATGACCCACCTCCAGAAATGGTGATATTGATTTTCTTGTTTTTGCTGAATTTTTATATATGTGACGTGCGCCGAAGAAAGCGGGCTTACTCTGAAAAGTGAGATTTTTCAGGGCGAGCGATCGAAGTCGACCCGATAGATGCGACTTTTAGGAGAGAGGGAAGACTCACGAAATATTCCCTCTCCACTTACCACTCCATTCTCCGCGCATAGCGGCGCCGCTCACGGACGGGGTATAAATGAGATGCGGAGGTGTAGTGGTGAGTGTTGGGAGGTGTTTCACGGGATCTTTAGCTCTCGAGCGAGAGCCCTATCAACTCAATTATGAGCAATGATAACGCGCGGATTTTTTTTTCTATGGTTTCATTAAATAGAGGAACTCAAAAACTATCGAAAGGTGTAAAAACCTCGATCTCGATTTTTGTAGAGAAAGCCCCCTTTCTTCGGCGCACGTTACATATGTATAAATACTAGGTTAGGCAGGTTATTTTAATGACAGTTGAAGACTCTATGTTCAACTTTATACATTTTTGAATTTTTGGGTTAGGTTTTGCCATGCCACGCCATACACTTGACAAATGGAACTAGCATTCGAGCGATTGGTAAGCACAATTTTGGCTTCACATTCTAAATTTCTGAAAGAATATACATACAGAAATGAAAGAGCGATAAATTTACCCTCCAGTCAAATAAGTTTCAAAGCTGCAGAAGTTTTCATTTGCAAGAAAGAGGATAGCAAAGTTTGCGGCTGTATATTTCCTCGATAGTTGGGTCCTGTATCCTACGTGTAAAAATTTTATTTTTTATTTTTCGTGAGCGGTCCCCCACAATTCGTTTGTTTAAACAATTTTTTCCAGTAAATCATAAAAATTTACTCCTTTTTGGAATAAATGATATAATTCAAGAATGTTGAAAATAATATATTTTTATTTAACATATTTTGCAATTGTTCCAAAAATTTCTATTTATATCATTTTTTAACGCCAAATCGTGAAAAGTTAGTACTTTCTGGAATTAATGACATAATTAACGAATGTTAAGAGTAATATTTTTTATCGTATATTTGGCAATTATTTAAACAATTTTCATTTGTTTAGACAATTCTTTCCCCTGTAAATCATGAGAATTTATTATAATCCAGAATTAACGATGCAATTAATGAATGTTTAGAGTGATACCTCATTTCAACGAAATCGGTTTAAAAAAATAAGTATCTCTAACTACAAAAAATGGTAAAAAAAGTTATTATTGTTTCAACAATTAGGGTACAAATTCTAGGAAAAGAAAATACGGAATAATAAGCGAAATAGTGTAAGAGATTCGAGAAAAGTGGAATTTTCTACACCTTTCCTGTGAAAAGGCGCAAGTGAATGAATAAGATTTTGCCCGTGGACAATGAATAATTATTTCTGAAGTAATTTTTCGCGCTGACACCGAATCCGGCCTCAAAATTGCTCTATCACATTGAGTTTGCTCAAATATATATTTTTTTCACCGAGATATCGAATTTTGGAAATTTTATATATATGAACTTCTCAATATTCGAAAATGCATTAACGTCCACGCAGACATCAAACAGTCGATTGTTTTTTTTTATCCACAAACTCCCAATCCACAAACGCCTGACCCACATACCTTAAACCTACGAACTCGAAGCCCCACTAACCCCAAGCCCACAAATCCCGAACCCATAAACCCCCAAACCCTCAAATCCCTAACCAACAAACCCACAACCCATAAACCCAAAGTCCACAAATTCCTTAACAACAAAGCCCAAGGCCAGAAATCCCTAACCCACAAACCCATAACCCACAAACCCCTAACTAAGAAACCCCTTACCCACATACCGTAAACCTTTTTGGGTTTAGGGTTTGTGGGTGAGAGATTAAGGGGCTTGGGGGTAAGGGGTTTGTGGGTTCGGGATTAGTGGGCTTGGAGTTAGCCGTGCTTCGAGTTTGTAGGTTTAAGCTATGTGGATTAGGGGTTTGTGGATTGGGAGTTTTTGGGTCAGGAGTTTGTGGATAAAAAAACCAATCGAATGTTTGATGTCCGCGTGAACCTAAATGCATTTTCGAATATTGAGAAATTCATAAATATAAAATTTTCAAAATTCGATATCTCGGCGAAAAAAAAAAAATTTGAGCAAACTCAACGGCATTCAAAAGGGAAAGACTTGTACTTTATGATACTGTGTATAGTCTTTTCAGAAGAACAAAAATCGCGATACTACATAACCTAAAATAAGTCAAAAAACAGTGTTTTTTGCACTTTTAGGTTAGGATATCTCAAAAACCTAAAGTGATAGAGCAATTCTGAGGCCGGATTCGATTTCAGCGAAAATTGCAAACTTTTTTCACAAAAAATATCACTCCTCAAATTCATTACCTGCGTCATTAATTCCAGAAAATAGTACATTTTCAAGATCACCCAGAGAAAAATGGTTTAAATAAATGCAAATTCGGGAATGCCAGAATTTCAGTGTAATGACATATTGAATTTTAATTGTAGTAACAGAAGTGGATGGCCTAGCGGTAGATAAAAGGCCGTTTTATATCAAAAATGTAAAGAACAGTTTATTCAAGAATGGCTGATACAAGTGTGACTTGTTTCTTCCAATATCGAACGAAAGAATCGATCTATGTTACTCGGTCGCCAACTATATAGATCGCTCGCATCTAGGCGCGAATATTCATAATTGTTACACGCTCAGCCTATCCTGACAAATGATCGCCCCGCTCATCAGGATCGTTTTCGAACAGAGTTATTGTTTGTACAACCCATGGACGCATTCTATCAGAAGTATAGACACTAGAAAATGGTTTTTGAGTTATTTGAAAACCATCGATATCTCCTATTAGATAACAGTCATTACGCGAGACTTTTTTTACTTCGTAGGGTCCTTCAAATTTAGGTAACAATTCTTGATTAACAACTTTTTCGGTAACCAAATTTGGTATCATAATATAATCGCCGCTTCTGTATTTGATAGACATTTGTGTTTTTTGTAGCACGCTTGTTTGTTCTTCAACCGCATTTTCTCTCAAATTACATCGGCTTTTTCACGCAATTCAGCTCTAAAAAGAAGGCGAGCTGGTGAACTTATCGCTCTATTTACAGTCTTGTTGATTACAAATTGCGCATTTTTTAGCCCCTTTTTCCAATGCGAAGATCCAGCTATCTAAGACAAAGTTCAAATCAAATTCCTGTGAAGTTAAGCAACTTCCTCTTGCGGAAACCAAAGATCTCGTTTTATCGTAGTGATCAACATAATTCGCAATTTTCGCTATTGATTCTGTCGCTGATGTCGAATCTACAGGGTAAATACCACAAATTTAGTTTAACCATCCATACCGAGAAGGTCATGCTTGTAGCCAAGACTCCATTTCTTTTCTTAGTTAAAACTATTGGACTGCTATAATTTGATTGGCTCGAACTTATGTACCCTCGTTCCAAAAGTCCCTAAATTATTTCTCGCAGTTTTAAAAGTTCGACCCAGGACAATCTACGCGGTTTAAAATAAAAAGCCTGCTTGGATGTTAGATTGACTTCCATCTCGAAAGAAGTTGGACTAGACACTTCTGGTTTCTCGCGATACTCTTCTAGTAAAATTTTCAAAACATTTTTATGGTCTTATGTAAGTTTAGGTCTAACTTGACTCACTGACAAATCAGTTAGTTTATCAGGTTTTTTCTCTACAAGATTAATCAACATAATATCATTCTCCGGATCTTCGTATTCAAACGATACCGTTTTAGGTCTTATTAAGGTTAACCTTGGGATATTTAGAAAATCGCGCCCCAAAATCGCATTATAGCTTATTTTCGTGTCCGGTATAACCGCAAATTTAAGCGAAAATATTCTACCATTTGAAGGCTGTAAACGCATATCCACTTTGATATAGCCCACTACATCTAAATGCGAATATTTTATTCCTGGATATAATACTGGCTGTTCAGATTCTCTAAAAAATTGATGGTTTTGGAAATCTCGAAGATAAACTTTATTTTTTAACAAGGAGATCGAACTACCATTGTCAACTAAACCTCCTATAAAATATAAATATATATATATATATATATTATATATATATAATCCTATAAAATATTGGAAGAATTTTTACATTCGCTGGCCAAGTATCCAAATCCATGACAGTTATAACAACTTGGTCGCGGCGGCATGGTTCCTGTTGATATTGAATCTTCTGCTTTATTCTCCGCAGCTTTAGTCAATGTAAAAGTAGAACCAGGTTCACCATACCGTTTTCCACAGGGTCCTTTTCGTAAATCTTTGCATGACTTGTCCTTGGTGATTTCCTGCATTCCATGTAGCAGATGTATTAGTGTATTGTAATTTCCTGCTCGTGCATGCGTTTTAATAAAAAAAATCCTGTATCCCTTCTATCATATACTCAATAGACAATTCTTCTGACAAGTCTAATTTATTATTCAATTTCATCTTTTCTTGAAAATATATGGAGAACTTCTCTCCTACTTTTCAAACTCGGGCTTGTATTTTCTTCGTTCGAGTAAGCGGATCCTCACGTCACTTGTAGACTGCTGTTAACTCAGCTTTCAATTCAGCCTATGATCTTCTACGTTTGCCATGACTGCTCCTCCTACTGGAACTCTGTACACTACAGAATCTTCAGATCCAGACACACTATGCAGATCCTTGCGACGCTGTTGTCAACAGTCGAATTTTTTCCTCGAACGCGTCGGCATCACCAGCCAATTTTCTAACACGTCACCACAATCACCAAATTTCTATACACACGCCTTTTTTCCACACGACGGTTTTCTGTAACCGGACTTATTTGTATACACTTGGCTTTGCAGGATACAGGTCAATTCACAAACACGTTGGCTTTTTACGCCAATACACCAGAACACGCCGACTTCTCGCACCGACCCTCCCACAATTGATTCGATCACATCGGCATGTATTATCCTTTTGCTAAACCTCATACAATCCGACGGCACCCAACAACCGTAATCAACAACTTTCGACGGCACCCATAGCCGATTATCGCCAGAGGTGTAAACGTAACTCCCGTTTTATATCAAAAATGTAAAGAACAGTTTATTCAAGAACGCCTGGTACAAGCCTGACTCCCTTCTTCCAATAGCGAACGAAAGAATCAATCTATATTACTCGGCCGCCATCTACAGAGATCGCTCGCATCGAGGCGTAAAAATTCAAAATGGTTCAACTTAAATATATCGACTACATAATATAGAATTTTGTGGCTCAAAAGTATAGCAAATTGCACTAAGCTAGCTTCTTGAGACTATACGATGAGTATGCCTCTTTTAACAGTCATGTATGAAAAACATTTACATGTTTACAATGTTGCCATACATTAACCGTTCATCATTTTCACGTTGGAAACCCTTTTGAATTTTTGCGCAGATTGTAATCTTTATTTTTTGCTATTTGCGTGTTCGTAATCTGACAATGCAGCGCTAGATAGTACCTTATAGTTCTTCAAATTTGTCTTGTGCATATTTTATTTAATATATTTTACCTATTGAGAGATTGTTTTTTAGAATGAGAATAAATTTCGGGATTGAAAATTGCTTAAATAATTGGAAAATATGTTAAACTAGGAATATTACTCTTGACATTCGTAAAATGTATCATTTATCCCAAAAAAGAATAACTTTTGAGGATTTGCAGAAAAAAAAATTTCAACAAATATTAATTGTTTAAACAATTCACAATTAGTTTTAAAATACTTAGAAGCTTGTAACTTATCGAATAAACATAATTCATGTTGAAAAAATGCACAAAAAATACCGTCTTTAGCATGAATTTTACATCAGACTCCTTTTTGCATTTTTTTGTGCATATTCCGGGCACGATCCAAGGGGTTCGGAGGGTTAAAAAATGAAATGTTATTGGGTGGAAATTATTTCATAAACGCTCCCTAAGAAGTAACAAAACTTTAATTGACAAGAAGTTAATAACAAGTACTTATTTTTTCCAAAAAGTGACCTTTTCCTATTTAAAATCCCATGTTAGTTTCAAAAGCCCGGCAGCACGGGTTAATGTTGACCGATTTGAAAAAAATAGGGAATTTCTTCTTCCGGGAAACGAACAAATTGGGGGTGATCGATCACCAAAAATCGAAAGTCAATTTTTTGCACCACTCTAATATACATATTTTACTATAATACGCACTAGTTGGTCGCCTTGGGTTTGCAAGGGAAGAAGAGGATGTTTTAGAGGCTTCCTAGAGTACTGATGATTGATGTTTCCCTGAAAGTAAGTAGCGGCGAATTTCTGAAACTTGAATTCAGAAAGATCTTCCTCGTCCTCAGCAGCCGTTTGGAGAGGACTGATTATTTCTTGTTGATCTGCTTTAAGGGCTGGAAGATCCTGCAACCATAAAATTGTTTAAAGCCTTGCTGTTTTAGAAAAATATCTTTATTTTTGGTTCACTAGGGAAAGTTTCGGAAAGAGAAATTTCTATCCATGTGAAACCACTTTATTCCGAGATCTGCATCCAAACCAATCAGTTTTTTACTGAACCAATCCGAGTTCGAACTAAGGATTCCAGTCCGATTGAATCATAGCTAATCTAAGGTAACTTATCGTTAAGTTACATTAACTTTTGGCGCCGTCCTACTTTACGCTCACTTACTTTAGGTCGCACGGTGTAACTAGCTGACTGCACGGACTCCAAAGTTTTTTTTTCGGTTTGGTGTCGGATTCATTCAGATTGGGTGTACGGATTGAAAAGGATTGGAAGGTGGTTTCTGATTGTAGTTGGTGTTGACTCACGGGTTGAGAAAAATTGATAGGGATTAAAATGTGATTTCGAATTGGTTTCAAATTCATTCAAATTACACTCACGGATTGAAAAGAATTGAAAGGTGGGATCAGATTGTTTTCAGATTAATTCAGAAGTCAGGCCAGATGAGCCTCGGATTCATTTGGATTGAGAATAACTGAAGAGTCTGTTCGGATGATATTCGGGTTCGTTCGGATTGAATTTACAGTTGAGGTACAGAATTAAAAGGATCGAAAAGTTACTTCAGATTGGATCGGATACAGATTTCTGAATGATTCAAAATTGCTTGGAATTAGTTTCTATCTGAAACTTTTGCCAGGGCTATTCATTTAATAGCTTACATTAAATACGGAAGTTTCTCTTGCAGGCGTTGGGGCTTCGCTACTAGAATCGGGCAAGAAATCGAACATAGCTTCTACTAATTTGCTATCATCAACTGGCTCATCCTGCTTTTTAGCTGCGTCATTAATCAAGTTTTTCTTGATCTCCATCCTGCGTCGATCTTCCATCTCCATCTCTATTTCCTTTCTTTCCAGTTCTTGCATTCGCTCCTGAAATTAATGAAACATTCGACAATAGAAAAATAGTATTCAAATATAAAAAAAATTGGGAAAAAATTTATCTTCAATCTGTGTAGTACCCTAAAATGTTGTTCTGCAATTTCTTTAGCTCTCTTATTTCCTTGATCCTTCAGTTCTCTCTCTTCTTTTTTCCTGAGTCTTAAAGCTTCGATATGGAGGCGGTATTCATATTTGATTTTCTTGTACCTCCTCTGTGCGATAAGTCTCCTAACGTGAGCTTGAATTTTAACAATGGCCCACATTTTCTTTCGGTACATCCGACGGACCAAGTGCCCTCTCGCGCGGGCTTGTAGAGCGACAATGTGACCACGAAGATGTCTAAATCTGTGAGACAGTACTCGTGATCGGATAAGGGCTTGAAGACGCATGTAACCAATTCGCATGCGTTTGTATCTCTGTCGTTGAGCGTAGCCCCTCCAGAATTTTTGAACAATTATGGCAGCTGCACGCATACGCAAAAATCTCCTTCTGTAAACCCACCCGCGAATATTGCGTTGAAGGATTAAAATTTTTCGGGTGAGAACTCTATCGCGTTCTTGTTCTAAGAAAAGGTCGTGCGCATCTTTTAAGAATACTTTGGTGTGACCCAGCTGGTAGTCAGACCTGCCTAATACGGCATGACAGATTTTTGAGGTTGCGTCTGGGCAGTCAGTCTGCAATATTAAAGTCAATCATGTTTAGTAAATGATGTTCTTTTATTATTATATTATAGAACATTTGTTCTCAATACTTAACACAAAAATACTAAAAAATAATTAACCTTATGCGCAGGAGGTATGCCTGGAATGAGAAATCGGTATCTCTCGACAAATTCTGGAAAAGCATGTCGAATGGGATAGCCTGCTCTGCGTATTCTAATGGTTTCCATCATTCCTGAGTATCTCAGTTGACGACAACAAAGTCCTCTATCGAACATCTGAAAGTTTACAATTTAACAAATTGTAAAGTAATAAGTTGTAAAGAAAGCAATGAATTTAAGACGTTAAAAGGAACCATTTTGTCTTAAAACAGATAAGTAAAACGAATATTTTTTTAAAAGCAGTTCGAGTCTCGAGCTATCCGGAAATAACTGTTATTTTTCTGAAAAATCCTGGGAAATAGTCGAAATTATCAAAAGTATGTCAATGTTCATGCTCTTCAAACAAACCGATTACATAGTTTTTGAGTGGATAAATCTGTCCAAGAGTACTTAGATTCCTTATCATTTTTGAAGTTGTAGATTATGAATCTGGGCACAAAATTGAAAAATTCAAAATTGTGGAACCAATATGACGGGCTAGAACAATTATCAAGATTAATTAGGATTAAGAATTTTTTTTAAATCGAATGAGCTGAAATGAGTAAAAGTTGTAGAAATTATGTTTGCATGGTGACCACCATCTCTGATTAAATCCATGGTTAACGAATCATTATTATTTTTTAATCAACGACTTAATCATGATTAACTTGCTTGTCATGAAACTGTAACAATTAAGTGTGGCCACTTAACTACTTAACTGTAATTGGTTAAGGGTTGATCTGGGTACACCAGAATAAATGGTTCGAACACCACAATTCGTCACCAACAGTTTATTTCAGAAGACAATATGCATTGCGCGCACAGTCGCGAGAAACATGGCGTCGCGAAGTGCATAGAATAAAGAGACTAAATAGTCAACTCGCTGACGCGGAGAACCCCTGGCGAAAGTTTCGGAGAAGAATTCATTCCGAATTATTCCGGAATCTGTATCCAAACCAACCCGAATCAATCCGAACCAATCCGAAAAAAGTTCTATATTTCGTTCCATCCCAATCGGTTAAAAATGAATCCAACTCAATCCGGTTCAATCCGAACCAATCCTAACCAAATTTTCAATTCAAATGAATCCGAATCAATCCGAACTCGGATTGATATATACTGAATTTTCAATCCGAATGAATCATAGTTCGGATTGAATTGGATTCATTCGGACTGAAAATCGGTTTAGGTCAATTCGAGTTCGGATTCATTCGGATTGGTTCGGATACAGATTTCGGAATGATTTGGATTATTTCGGAATGAATTCCTATCCGAAACTTTTGCCAGGGACATGAATACATAGATGGAAAACTTGATGCGACTTCGGTGACAAGTAGATCTCTACAAAACTTGTGTTCGCGCGCCATCTCTGGCGCGCCGAAATAAATAAATAGGCCTCTGACGTCACAAAGTACGCGTTGTTTACTTGCTTTGCGAAGCGTCTCCAAAATCACATTAATGAAAGTAATTAAGTGAAGTGGTGTTTTCTAAAGCAAAAAGAAAAGGAAAAATAATATTTTGAGAACATATTTCATTTTGAGCCATATTTCACACTATATACTGTCGCACTGCACTTTAACTAAACTTTGAGGTTATGTTGAGCCCCGTTAATCGCTGGTTAAGTCGCTAACCGGCCAAAAATGGGCGATCAAGTTAAACAGCGATTAGGCTACTTTAATCATGGTTTAAAAGATGGTGGAACGCAATGTACTGATTAAATAAAGTTAATCAAGGATTAAAATTTGATCACGGTTGGTGGAATCGCCCCTTATTGTTCTAGTCTACCACATTAGTTCCTCTGATTTGAATTTTGCAATTCTCTTATCAGATTAGTAATCTAGGACTTTAAAAATGGGAAAAACAAATGATGTTTCGCTCAAAAACTATGTAATCAATTTGTTTGAGGAACATGAACCTCAACATAGAAACTTTTGATAATTTATACTATTTCCTAGTGTTTCACAGAAAAAAATTACGGTTATTTTCGGACAGACCAAGGCCGAAGACTTTATATTTGACCTACCATTGGTTTCTTATATTCATTGGGTTTAATACATCTGATGAAAAATGGCTGACAGCTACAAAGGGTCCTCATCAAAGAATCCAAAGATTTCTTAAATTGAGTAGACAAAGTTGGAGCTCTTTTCCTAGTTTCAGAACCCATACCAATGTCGTCAATAAAGCAAACTTGAAGAAATTTGTTAGAAGAAATATGAATTAGTTGTAGTAAATCTGCACTAAACGTGTCCCTATTTTTTTCTAGAAAACTCTTTGTGTCGTAAAATACGACCCCGGCAAAGTGATTTAAACCAAAGGAGGTGTTTATGTCTGACTTCGGTTTAAGATAATTTCTATGGGTTCCATGAGTCTTGTGAATTTTCGCCAACATTGTCTGGTCCGTTCCCTAAATGATTATTAATAATTAGAATGGGAAGTTTCTCAAAATAAAAATTATTTGTTACTTCTAGTGAAATCCTTACCTTGGGAAATTTGGATTCTTCGTCGATTAAAGCCATTATATTTAGTTGCTTGATTGCTATTAAGTCCAGAGCATCTTGGTTATCAACAAATTCAATATGTTGCCAATTGATACCTTCGTGATTGTATTCCTCTTGCTCCAACTTAAAGATGTGTTGAACGAAAAATTGTTGGAGATTCTCGTTCGCGTAATTTATACAAAATTGCTCAAAGCTGTTGTGATTGAAATTCTCGAAGCCAAATATGTCCAGTACACCGATAGCACTGCGCGATGTATTTTTCGGCCTAAAGATGGCTTCGTTGATTTTCTTTACTATGTGTATAAACAGTCGTCCATAGATACCTTTCACAAATGCATCTCGGATGTCTACAGATTGTTCTCTTGAGAGGGTTGATACCTGAGATCAAAAGAAGATTAAGTTATTTTTCTGACGTTTTTTTCGTGAAGCATATTTTGGGATTCTGAACCTGATATGTAATAAGGATTATTTAGAAAGGTTATCTGTTACAAATAATCAGTTGTGCTGAATAAAAGTAAGAGAAACAAATATATGTAATGTTATGCATTTAATATTTACCACTGTCTCACCATGCGCGAAGATTGTCCGCCTCGTAAGAGCATCGATCAAAGACTGGACAGGCACGCCTAATAATTGTGCTACCCTTTTCACGTTTGTTTGCTCAGGAATTTCTGTTGCGTCTAAATTATCTAAAAAATTTAATGTTTGGTACATTGAATTCAATTTCACAACTGAGAAATCGATTTATTCTGCCTTCTTAGGATGAAAAATACAAATAAGTAGACCTCCATGAAAAAAGGGACCAGTTTTACGGTTACAATTTCCGAGATATTTGCCATTATACTTAAACTAATGCTTAATCTGTGATTACCATGCTCGTTTACACGAATTACACGGAAATTCTCTACGTACACAATACACTTGAACTAATAAAATTAGTTACAACACATTTTCCAAAATTGTATTTTGTAGTTCAAGATAGATTTAGTAACATTGATAAAGGGCTTGTAAAAGTATTCACGCTACAAATTTATTTGAATCATTGTTGAAGAATTTTAACATCTTGTATTTTCCGTATTCCTCTCACTAAGGCTGGTTTTTTATTAAATAAGGCAATGGAATAAAATGTTCAACAATAAAAAAGAAAACGAATAACAATAATTATCTAAGACAAAAAAAAAAGAATAAATTTTTTGTTTCAAAATAAAATTTATATCAAAACGTTGAAATATTACATTATTATTTAAAGGAGGTTTTTTGGGTTTCAATCGTGTGCAAAACTACAAATCTTGCCGACGTTTCGTGAACATTGCAGTTCACTTCTTCAGGGCTGACCTGAAACTGAAGTTTCCGGGTATCTTGTTCTTATATATATTCTCTACGATGCTTGTGATTGACCAGAGCGCCCCACCGTGGGCACTGGTCGAACTTGATTGGCCAATCAAGTCTTACTTTTAAAAAACCCGGGAGGACGGAAAGCCAAATTGGATTGTTATTGGTATCCATTGTCCCTATTGATGTTATTAGGGTGTTTTAAGATTTTGATTGCTTCTCTATGTTTTCTTGGAAAAATATTGTACGTTTTTGCGA
>CAKNYM010039920.1:0-50344 GCA_932195095.1 Andricus curvator
CCACAGGAGCCCATCTGTGCACGTCTAAATTTGGACGTGCACAGTTGTCACTTGGACAACTGTGCACGTGCACAGATGGTACTTGGACAACTGTGCACGTCTAAATTTCGACGTGCACAGATGGGCTCTTGTGGTCTTGGACGTGCACAGATGGACGTGCACAGTTGTCCGTCCGACCATCGACGTGCACAGTTGGGCACGTGCAAAGTTGCTACGTGCAAAGTTGTCCGTCACCCAAATAAATAAGAGCAGGATTTAAATGCAACTAATAAACTTCGTTTATTGAACACATTACAATTTAAAGTGGTTCTATCGACAGACACAATGTAAGATTAGTTATGGCTTCCATAACTTGCTAACAATTAAGCTTGATTATTCAAAACAAGAGAAGGGAAAAGATCTAATCCAGTAAGCGAACATAAATTTAAAAGGATGCTAACTTAATGATGCTCGACTCGCGGGACCAAACACTTGTAACCCTTCTTTGGCTAATAAACGAAAAATACCAAAATCGTAACCTAACATACGTACAGTCTGTTCAACAAGAAAGTGTTCTCGTTTTTCCGAAAACTATTGGAGATTTTCGGAAGTTTTTTTTGTTGAATAAAAGTACATTTAAAGGAGTACGGCGCACCTACCTAGTACATTGTCCAGTCCCCATCGTTATCCAGAATGGCCTGGCACTTTTTCGGCATGCTTTGTACCAACTTGTCAGCCTACCCCGTGGGTAATTCATGCCATATCTTCCTGATGTTTCGCAAGAGCTGTTTCAGTGTGTAAACACGTTTGCCCGCAAGCTTCCTGTTTACAACACTACAGACGTTTTCGATTGGATTCGCATCGGGAGACCGTGATGGCCACCTCAGAGTTATTCCATTTTCTGCTTCCCACGTGGTGCAGAAACGGCTTCGGTGTTTGGGGTCATTATCTTCTTGCAAGATCCAATCTCCAGTATGGGCTCCAAACATCTTTTTAGAAGACTTTAGAAGACCACGTTTGTATATTTTGAGAATTTTCTGAGCATTCAGGTTCTCGGTAAAGAGCTCTAAACACCCAAAACTGCGCTCAGAGAAGCATCCCCAAACTGGATTCACTGGATGTTTAACGGTTCCCTGAAGAAATCGAGTACCGACGGTAGACCAGGCATATCTTATGAGAACCCATGCCCAGAACGACGCTTCATCTGAAAAAATGACATTCGACCAGTCACGGTCGAGATTTTCAGCAGCCCATGCCTTATGTTTTTCCCTATGGGTTTCTGGGAGCAGGGGTTTTTGCCTCGTGCTACGGTATTTCAGCTTCGCCTCAGCCAAACGCTGTCGAATGGTGTTGATACTGATGTCGACTCCTTTTCTAGCCAGAATGACCTTGGCATCCTGTGACCGTAGAGTGGGGGTACGCTTGAACAGCTGTATTAAGAATTATAATTTCAGAGAGTGAAGGGTCTTGATGTCGTTAAAAAAATTATAAATTGGAATATCTTGGATCCCTTTATGGCCAGTCGTTGATCCCAGGAGTTTCCTTTGGTGAACCATCCAAATTGGTTGGTGCCTCACGTGAAGTCACCCTGAGAGCGGGATAATTCGTGGGACCCTAGAAAAGGGGTGCCATCGTGCGAAGTAAATATCGGGAACCTTGCAGCGAAGCCAATTCTGAACAGATATAAAATCCTAATTCCAGTAAAAGATTTTATAACATACTCGGCCCGCTTGTCAACCATCTTTCTAGGCCCATCGTACAATAAAAATATTCCCTTCTCCGCCTTAGGTATTGTGCCTTGACCGGTCGAGGAAAAATAGTGGTATATGAATTTTCACCACATTACACATTACATGATAATTTACTTCATGACCCTCCAACTCTATAGCATCGGCTCTACAATGCTCTATGAACATTGCCACGGACAGTTTTTCGCCGGTAAATTTGGGAATTATATCGGTAGCTAATCTTGAAGCTTCGGTAACTTTCCTTTGAGTAACAAAATTGCTCTCATAATTATCAGGATCCCAAACAGCCTCTCCGGGATTTGGTCTCACAATCAGCAACTCTGCGCCTCCATAAGTTATAAAATACACCGCATACACCACAGATGAATGCAAAGCCTCCCTTTCTATTAGTGGAGATTATGGTCCTACTAGGTCACCATCTCCAAACCCTAAATGGTCACCATTGTTGCTCGATGACATCTCTATGTCTGCGGAATTATTTTATGATCCTACTATTTCTTTATGCGTATCTATGTCTGAGTCACTCATTTTACAAGCTAGCTAACTTATTTCAATTTGATATTCGCAAACTTTGATGTCGCAAAATTTAAACGCAGTTAAATCATACTTTCTAACGCAAAAAGGGAATAAAAATCGGAAAATATGTGACAGTTCAAAATTTCATTGCGTGACCTACCCCTTTGTTGACAATATACACATAAAGTTCAAGACAATGGTGCTGTCCTTCCAGGTCGATGAATGGTCCTTGGTCCTGAGTAATTTTACTTTTTGTAGTTCAATAAACTTTGGTCAATAAATAAAAGAATCGTCCTTCAATTTAATTGGCCTGATGTTAACGGAGGAGTGACTGTCTGCTGCAGACTCTCGTTGTCCACCTTGATCACATTAACCAGAGGAAAACCGCAGCAGTCAAAAAATCTCTGTTAAGATCCTCCAGTTCCAAACTAAAAATTAAATTTTGATGAAGTAGTTCCCAGGATTGTTGCAGTTCCGCTATTGGCATCCAAAAGCCGAATCCAAATTATCATAGTTCAAAGTTCACAATATTTATTTAATTTGTTTATTCGTTTCAGAGGCGTGACACTTTACAGGTTTTATTTAACACTTTTGTACATTTTTATAGATTTTCACTGTTTCTCACTCGATTAAAAATTCAAATCTGGACTAAAAATTTGAATTTAAAATCTCAATCTCAGGTGCAGCTATCCCAACGCTGTCACCAAAAATATGTTACGTCCTGCGTCTGTCCTAGCCGTCTGCTGTAGAGTTATCGCAACTTTTATACGAAAGTATTACTCCCTGGAAGTTATCAAGTCCATGGTATTGTTTTATGTGAACAGGTTTCTCGTCAATTGGCAATATTTTATGTTCCACTACGTTCGTGGCCCCTAAACTATCTCCGGGTAATTTAAATTTGTAAGAGAATTCATAAAACAAGCGCAATAAGTTTTCCTTTTCATCCTCATTTAGGTCACTTGTGTCTATAATAATCTTTTGAATTTCGACGAATCTCCGAGCTCTTTCTTTAGATTTATACTTTAATTGTTTTTAGATATTGAGGAAAGTTTATTAGTTGAGGCAATGCCATATTATTTATTTCTACCGGGGGTGAAGTTAAATGAATTTTATTATTATTGCTATTTATCATGAAAATCCTTGCTATCCCATTATTATTTACAGCTGAACATTCTCCGCTATGGATTCCAGGACCGCAAGAAAGATGAGGTATGTAACCTTCTTAATTTTTTTTTAAGAATGACCTTTACTACAGCTCTTGACCTTGTAGGCAATGCTATGGTGGCATGATGTTGCCTTAAAGCTTTAACTCCTGAAATTCCGTTCATTTGAATGAGAAAGGTTTCTAGGACATCTTGGAAAGGCTTCTCCAACAAGCCTTTTACCATTAATTTTACTTCGTCCAAGGTACTAACCATATCGTCATCAATTCCTATTAGATTACAAATTAACTAACAAAGTTGCTTCATTTCTCGCTAAGAAAGAATTTTGTTAATTAATATTAGGCATCAAACGTAATTCTTCTTGGGATTTAAGCCGGGGGACAACTCCGTTAGACCGGAACTATGTTTCAGGATCGCCGTGCCTCCGCTTAGGCGATTCTGTCTTGCGTTTGGAGAATTATCTCGTTTAAGGTTTAAAAATCTATCCTTTGTCCTGCTTTTCCTTGATCCTACAGTCTTTTGAAATGTGATTATTTGTATGGCAATAAGTACACTCTCTCTTTCCTTCCTCCTTTACAGTGTCTTTCCTTTTTGTACAGAATCGACTGATATGTCCATATTCTTCACAACTAAAACATTGTATGTTTCCGCGATTTTGCTTATTATCATTTTTCCAAGAATCTTTATCTTGAATATGTTCTATTTTTCCTTCGGGGAGGAAAATTTCGCTCGATGTCATCATACATTTCAGGCACATACTTTTCTTGAGAAGGGGCATGAATCCGTTCCCAGCCTTTTCTAATGTGTTTCTATCTTCATCCCTTATTTGAGAATATACCGCCCTGTCGAATCCGCGCAAAAAATGGCCTATGCTTGTTCCCTTTCGAAAGTGTACTACAGGGATGAATACAGGATAACTACAGCTGAGTACTACAGAATTACATTTCTATACTACTGGTTTACTACAGGTATACCACTGGATTACACTGTAGTAATTCAGTAGTAAATTCGTCGCGTACTTAATCGCCGCGCCGTGTGGGAGTACAGTGTCAGTGCAGTATACGATTTTATTTTGCGTTGGGCAGACAAAGCTGATTACGCCCAACATTCCATAGATGGCAGAACATAGTGCACGGAAGTAATGACATTAGATTGATATTTCACCTCACATCGATGGCCCACCAGTAAAACATTTTCTACTGATTTTTGAGAATTGGTTACAAGTAATGACCACTACTTTCGGCGTCCACTAGATGGCGGCAGACCAACCTCTTTTTTCAAATGCTCTTCACACCAACTTCCCTCTCGCACGCACACTCATTCATTCTTGTTCGAATCGCAAGTTTGAAATTTAATGCACTTATATCGATTTTATGTTTTACGAGGTTTTATTCTTATAATAAATATTATTCGCTGAGGCTTTTAAATACGTTAAAGGACATTTTGGAAGAGGTGAATGTACATATTTTCTCCGGTCTTTCACTGTCAAAAGTAAGAGATCTTTGTCTTTTTTGCGCATCATTTTTTTCGTGTCCTGTTTTTGAATAGGATAACTTCGTGCTGTTATGTTCAAAGTAAAAGAAATAAATCTGGATTTACTTGAGTGGTCTGATTTTAGTGCCACTCGAGACCCTTTTTTATGAGTCTTATTGTAATACCTGAACCTAGCCCTAAAATAATACTTTTTTTTGTACAGTGCTGGTAGTTTCATTTACAAATCAACTTCCGGCGTAAACATTGATTGAATTAAATTATTTCAGAATCAAATAGCAATTTATAAAAGTTTGTTAATTTTTTTTGTCTATTTAGATGAATAGTGATAAAAAATGAACCGCATGCAGTTTACTACATCTAGGAAAGATCGGGTCCGGATCAGTTAAATATTTGCTCAATTCACAGCATCTTATACCTATAAACTATCGTCTCAAGGAGTGAATTTTTCCAAGCTCGCTCCCATTCATCAAGTACACAGTTGTTGCACCCAACCACCCTATTGTTTATAATATCTCTTTTGCAATGACATTACGGTGTGAATTAGATGAATAATAATAGTTGATGATATAAAACAAAAGGCAGAATTAATAACGTTATACTTTTTTATTTACTTTAAAACATGCTCCCATCATCACATACAGAAAACGTATCATTACAATCATTTATTGGTTTCAAAATTTACTTAACAAGAACACTGTTCATTACTACTGCTCTGGTAGACGTGAATAAGACCTATTATTATATATATTGCAACCCTTAACTTTAGTGAGGTTAGCTATAGCGGGTGATATGACGTCATCGACCCAGTAAAAGAGAATGTTAGAGATAAAACTAAATGAATGGGATGACACGAGAGTGGGAATGAGACTTGATTTCTAATACAATGAAGTATTTATTCAAAATAAACCTATTCTAGCTCTGATACATAAAAGTTTCCTAAATCCCTGGCTATTCTTAACACTAATTATCGCTCATTATGATCGAACGACGCACTCAGATAAGAATTTAAACTCTAATTATGAGCCCGAGTATCTATCTTATTTTTACAATGTCTCGGATTCAAGGTATAACCATAAAGGTAGATCCTATCTCATTAAGTGACGTTAAGTCAATATTTAAACTGAAACCCACGCAAGGGCTGCGCGAAAACGGAATATCTGTGATTAACACTATAAAATTAATTCATATAATTCAAAAACGTAGAAAATATTATCTTAAATCCAATAATAATCCTTGCTTAAGGAACCGATTCCAATAATCCATTTAAATTACCATTATTATATTCACACGCGAGGGATACGTGATTTATTGATAAAATATAAGTTTTTTTTTTTAATAAAATTAAAAGCTCTTTGGCACACAAATCAATTTAGGACTTATTCCAATTCTAATCAAATTAACTAGTTAATTTTCCCACGCGAGGGATACGCGAACTAAAAGATTTGAAAAGTAAAATTTAGTGCACTTTGGCAAACGCTATTTATATTATTAATAAGATAAACTCTATGGAGGCTGCAAAGGGAATTCTCCCGAGAAAGTCGCTTTTAGAGCGGAAGAGGGTTGTAGCCTTGCACTGAATGAGTGCAAGAATACAGTGCTTTTGCAAAAATAATGCTTTAAGTTTCAACCAGGAATTACTACCTGGGCAAGCGTTGGGAGTAGACTCCGCTCTTCTCATAGTAATTTATGGCGATTATTAAAATGAGCCTAAGCTGACAAGAACAATTTGTAAGCTGTATTCTTGCTTTTGAGTTTTTAATTTTTGGAAGATTAGGGATTAACCCTGTCAATTAGAGAGAAAAAATTTCGCAGCTAAATAATAGCTATAATAGCTAGCACACCCTTGTGAGTTCTTTAATAAAAGAAAATACGAACGGCGATTATGGTCGTTCTATTTTCTCGACGGGATTGACGAGTTGACTCGAAAATGCACCTTTCGTAAAATTCACTATGCACTTATCACGTGCAGTCAATATTTAATATAATAAAAAAATCATTCAGTACTCACAAAGTTGTTAAGCATAAATACCCTGGAATATAAGCATCAATTCTATCGCAAAAGAGGCGTTATTTCGTTCAAGACGAAGTACAAGGATCGCTCTTGGATTCAAATACTTTTATAAACCGGTTGACAAGATTGATCTTGCTCCGCTTTTAAAATATTTAATCCTTTATGGAAGTATTAAAATAAACCTTTGGATTTCTTACATTTTCATACAATTTAGAAATGAAGAATTTTGTGATCAAACTATCTTTTTATGATAATTAAGATAGGCATAAATTGCAATATCTCCATGATTCAACAACAAAACATGTAAATTTTGTTATTTATCACTGCATAAAAGTGAAAAATCGTCTGTCACAAAGTGACACCGTCTAATTAAAAATTGACTTTCTCGGGACTGAATAACTTTTTTTGATTAAACTTTTTTTCTCAGTGTTCACGAACTGAACAGCTAGGGGACCTGTCACAAACTAAGAGAAAGAATGCAAATTGTAATTTTTGTCATAATTTTAAGACGCTCATCAGAACCCATGAAATTCATGCCTCAAAACTAAAAGTCAATTTTATCGGAACTTAATGATTGTCTGTATCGAAATTTTTTCCCCTCTGTTCAGTAACTCAACATCTGGGCGATGAATCATCAGTTTATCAGTAACAAAATGATCACACGTAGATTTATATTACTAGTGTATTCATAAAATTCACCAGAAGGGATAGTTTATTAAGAACTGAGCATCTATACGAGGCTAGACTTTTCTGACTAATGAAGGAAAAAATCATCGTAAGTTCGGTAAAGTGTCAAACGGTGGCATTGCATGATCCTGCGATATGCTTTCAAAGCGACGCATATTTTAATAGAGCGGAGTGGAAATGGTAAAATCCATCGAATCTTTTGAGGTTAGAGGAAAAATTTGTTGGTTGACAATAATAAAAAATGGAACAGTAAAAAAAGAAATGATTTTCTACATTTAGAATGTCATAAAAATGTTGCATATGTGGAACCTGAAGCTTCTATCTGTTAAGCTTCTTCCTTTTTTTAAAAGCTGAAACGCATTTTCCAAAAATTCTAAATCAGGCAACATATTTATTTTTTATTTTTAATGTTCCATATTTTTCATTGCTACAATCAGTGGATCACATATTAAAAATTTTTCATAACTTTTCTCATCAATATGAAACTTGCTTGGAATTTTCAAATAAAGAAAGGAAACAGAAGATGTCGTAACATGTCAAGTATGAGCCCACAAATTTTTCCCCTCAGCTCGAATGATTCCATGAACTGTAGCATTTTTACTCTTTTTTAATTTTTAATCTCATGAGTGGGATGAGCCTGTTTCGCGTTTACTAATCGTTCAATGTTGGACTGAATGGATAAATTGATGGACAGCATAAGATCACTTTCAATGTTTCGTAGTCGGTTACGGTATTTATTTTTTTTTTTTTAAGTTACAGTTGACAAACCCAATTCGCAGAGATATGAGGTTGGAAACGGCATTAATACTCGCAGAGCTTTTAATGCACGCTGTGGATATTTATCTTTCAGAAAGATCCAAAACTCTGAACTCGTGCGCATTGAATGCTCAGATTTCATTATCATGTTACAACTCAAATCAATTAGTGCGAACTGCAAGGATGTTTCCAGATGAGTATTTCTGACAACAACTTGGTTAAAAGGGCTGATGACCCACTCATTTTCATACTCCTGATAAGCAGGAAAATATTCTCTAATTAAAATGTGCATGTCGCGTAAATGCTTTTAGTAAAGGAAATGCATCGAATGCATGCATTTCCAATTGATTAACTAAATAATCAATTTTTAGCAAAAATCCTTCTATAGCGTACTGCAGAGTAACCATGTCGCTATTACGACCTTGCATCTCCGTATTTATTTCGTTCACTAACGCAAAAACATCTGCTAAATAGCACATTCTGCAAACCCAGACCTGATCATCAAAGTTATGCGCAAGAGGACTGTTGTCTATTGAGGACTTTTCCACGTGAAAGCCACCTTACTTGCGTATGGTACAAAAAGTGGACAAAATCTGCTCCCAATTCAACGAAAAGTTCCTCAAATAAGCGAGTTTTCAAAGATGAAGTTTTTATGTGATTAACAATACTCACACAGTCCTCCATGACAAAAGTCAGATCATCTGGTAAAGGCTTCACCGCCAGTGCATATCGATGGATCATGCAATGTGACCATTTCGCATTTGCAGCTACAGTAGAAGTCCGATAAGTTGCCGTCCGATAAGTGTACACTCCCCTTAAAACGTCATCACACGCACGGCACGCACACTAATTGGTGTTCTCCCACCACGTGTGCTATTTTGATTATGATTTGCGCATCATTCTCACGCATGCGCGCACCTAATATCGTGCTACTAGAGGGGGCATCCGATAATTCCGCAATTCCTGGAATTTTCCGCTCCTACAGCCCCGAAATGAGAAACTTATCGGACTTCTACTGTATATCCAGAATACGCTTTACGAAACCTAACTTTTTTCCTGTCATTGCAGCCGCACCGTCCGTACAGATTGCAACGCACTTGTCCCAGTCTGAATTGAAGTATGAAGTTTTCTTCATCATGGCTTCAAAAAGACACTCTCCTTTCTTGATTCCAGGTAGTGCCAAGCATAACAGCATTCTCTCTTCCACATCAGTCCCCCCTACGTATTTGACATAACATTGTAACTGAGCAGCAGCATCAGAAACATCCACCGACTCGTCAAATTGAAGAGAGAAGTAGGCACTGCTGTTCAATAAAAATTTCAATTGAAACTGAACATCAGTCGACATTTCTTCAATTCTTCTTTTTATTGTGTTGTTGGAATGAGGAATTGCATTGACCATTATCGGCATGACTGTCGTTTCCATTAAAGTGTGCGGTTTTGAATTTCGCGCAATCGTTAATAAAGAATAATAGGCGGCTCGTAATAGTTTGCAGTTGGAAGAGTCCGAAGTGTCCATTGCATTTCTTAATGTTCCGTCGTTATTCTCGATTAGGAAAGCATCCAATTTGCCTTCAAAAAAGTGGATTGGCTTGCCTGAATGTTGTGGATGTGCTGTTTCCAAGTGTCTTCTCAATTTCGAAAGTGTCTTTGAAGTTGTTGCTAGACACACGGAACACAAAATGCACTGCGGTTTGTCTTACACCAACCGGAAACCATATCTCAGATAATCACTCATTTTGAACAGAGTTCACACAGTTTCTCAAAGAGATATCTGTAGAAACTAGATATTCCTTTTCGAAGCACAGCACACACAGAGTTCACAGATTTCACAGACTTCACAGAGTTTCTAGAGTTCACAGACTTCACAGAGTTGACAGAGTTTATAGAGCTTAAAAAATTATAATTTTCACTTTTTTCTCAGAGACAGACGGTGGATTCTAATAATACTCCTACGTGTTCAAACAAATTAAAATTGTTTATAAAATGTATTAAAAGCGTTCATGCAATACAAATAGATAACTCATAACAATTGAATATGTCGAAATATAATCAGTAAAATAGAATGAATTTTTCTAATTATTTAAATTCAATTAAACATTTAAGTTAAAATAAGTAACAAGTAACCATTTTTTTACATTATAACGAGTATTCTTTAAAAAAAATTAGTACCTAAAAATATCAAAATCTTTTCAAAATTTGTTAAGATGAAATGTTTCTCTTTCTTGTTTTTTTATCCAAACTATATACTTGAACAAACCAGAATGTTTTTAAAAACGTTCATTTCGCGAGTTACCTGAAAAATATTAAACAAATAAAAAGTGTTTAAGTAATTGAAAATTGATTAAGAAAGTAATTGTTACCCTGAAAATAAGGAATTATGATTATTTATGAAAAAACAATCGGAAAGCGTTAGTAAACAACAATATTACGTAAAATCCAAATTTGTCACTTGTGGGATTTTCTTTCGGGATCCATAAGAGTGGCTTAGAGTCATTCAACCCTAAAATTGATAACTGCTTTTCATCATTCTTCTTCATGATCTTTGCGCGACACTTGAGTATTAACAGATTTCGTTTAAATTTTGAGCATTTTTTGGGTATTCGAACAAAAATAGGGAGTGAGAGCAAGGAAATATGTAAATTCAAAAGTAAGGACCACCCTCCTACTCACTATAAATGGCATGTTCAACGTCCTCATCGATAGAATTTGTTGCACTCGTTGTCAGTTTTTTGTTTGCATTGCACATTGCACCGGTTCTAGAGACAATTTTAAGCTGGTCCTTTTTCTAAAAGTAACTCATGAGGTCGTTCGTCATCGTTCTGGAATTTTTCTTCCTTATCCTTAACAAAACCTCATAGGGAATGGATATTTTTTCCCTAATCTTAATAAGATCGCTTCTCTAAAACAAATAAGAAACATTTATATACGTAATAAACATTTTATAAAATTTCAGCTCTATTTGGAAAAGTGGAAATGATATAAGGAATGACAATTATATCAAAATTACCTACCCTTGGCAATACGGTACGCTTGCTTAGATCCACAAGAGTCACTTGCGATCTAAATTCATCCCTGTGTTTGTCCTCTTCTACATTCCTTGGTCTAAAATCCGTAAAGGGTCAGGTATAGATTGTCGAGACACTCTTTTTACATTGGTAAAATCTTGTAACAATTGACTACTATCTTCCTGGGGTGAATAAATTTTCTCTAGTGTTTTTAAAATTTCTTCGAAGGATATTTCTAAACGATCCTGAACATGGACACGAGCTTCCCCAGTTATTTTGGTTTTTATCAACATAATTAGGTCTGGTACTTCCTGAACACTAATTATTGAGACAGCGACGCGACAATGGATATTAAACAGATCTCGGCCGTAAAAATTACTAGGTACTAGTACTAGGATTTGCTAGCTGGCGCTGATGGCGCTGAATAAAGCATGGCCGTCGGTTTGAATCTTGGCGAGAACAGATATTTAAAGGAAAGACGCAAAACTGAGAGAAATTTAATAGCTTTAAATGGCATTGATGAGAATCAATTAATTTTGGAGGTTGTGATAAGATACAAACAATTCTTGAGGAATCGTTGACTTGGAAGAAAGATCTTCTCCCTCTTCCCATTCTCAATGTTGGTAAAAGGAGAATAATAAAATAAGAAATACGTATTACTTACATTTATGTATATAATTAATCAGCAAACTAGAGGAGGCTTGAATGTATTAGAAATAAGGAATGTGTGATTTAGATTGTAGGTAAACAATGAAGAGCGCAAAAACTAAATTCCGCTAGAGTTCAAAGGGCGTAGTTCAGGGTTCACCACTTTCAGCAGGTGCTGATTGCTACGAAAAGTATAAGACTGCAACCAAGTTTTTCTGTCTTTTTTTTTTCTTCGGTTTCCAGGAATTGTTGAAAGGCTTACGGTCATAGTAAATTACGCCGCGCTGTCGTTCACACCGGGGGGTCTGAATTTTTTGTACTCGAGTGTACAATACAATTTACTTCCAATTTCAATTTACTTTGTAATTTGTAAAATGAATAAATTTTTTCTCCAAATGAAACCTCAAATTAAAGTTTTAAAAAGGAGGACGAGTTTGGAATAAAAGTTCGTAAAGAATAAAAAAAAACGACGGCCGCCAAAACCCCTTTCTTCATTTGCTACGTTCTCCTTTATTTTATAATTTCTTTAATTTCATAAAAATTCAGATTTCTAGAATTTCAGAAGCTTTTACTTGGAAATATTCAATTTCAAATTGTCAAATGTCAATCGTTTCGAATTTAAAATTATTTAAATTCAAAACTGTTCACTTTTAAATGATTCAATTTTGAATTCTTTCAATTTTAAATTATACATTTTTGGCTTAAAGTTACTCCATGGTTCACCTCCAGCCCCTTGACCTGTTCATTGGGTGCCCATTGTTCCGCCCGAGTCGAGTCCTGGCTGTACAGTCTTGCTCAAGATGCACTGCTACAGCCTCCCTCAAGCAAGCGGGGAACCATCGATACGAACCATGGAGTAAGCATTAGCAGGTGCAATTAGAAAGAGAGGCATTATAATGAGAAAGAAGAGACAGTGCAGAGCTCTTCCGGCCTCTGTTGTACTACCTCTTTCCGAAAGCACTTTCGTCAATTTCAACGACGTGACCCACGCCACCAATCTTGTCACTTGTCTCAATTAACCAGGCGCTAATCAAGTCCCTGAATTCGAAAAGAATTTTTCTCAATGTCACTGGGTTCAAACCTGTTTCCCTGCATATTACAGATGATGGATATTTCAATATCCAGCAGACTAACACCTGAAGGATGACGACGATGTTGATTTTCACTATTTTGAAGAAAGTCCCCTCCCTTGCGTTGATCTTCTTCCTACATTTTTTTCTTCCGCACTGGTATACAATGTTCTTATTCTTTCCATTTTCTTTCAAATGGAAGTTTCCCCCACACAGATCACCGAATTTTGTTTTTTTGAAGGAGCCCCTGAAAAACGAGAAAGTTTATCAAGCCGCTCCCTTCGACTTTGTGGTTAAAAGATCGCAAACTTTTTAGAAATTCCATTTTCAAACTTTACTTTTACGACCGACTAGGTAGACGACGCTTCGTAAACTGAATCACTCATCTAAAATATTTCCATAAATGTAATTTACCTGTAAATACCGTAATTAGAATGTCCTGAAAACGCCCTTATTGGTGCATTTTCCTCCAATCACATAGAGAGGAAAAATATTAACCTTAATTTACTGTAAATTAAAAGGAAATTTGTACTTTTTTTTTTTTATAAATGTTTCAGTTAACAAAATGTACATTTATATGGAAAGAATGTTTGAATTTTTCAAAAAATGAAGGCGGAAAAACACTTATCACCTGTCAAGTTGTCATAGCGTTGATATTATTGGTGCATTTTCCTCCAATCACAAAAAGACGAAAAATATTAACGTTAATTTACTGTAAATTAAAAGGAAATTTGTACTTTGTTTTTTTTTATAAATGTTTCAGTTAACAAAATGAACATTTATATGGAAAGAATGCATAGCGTAATTAAATCTATTAAAAGCTTCAAGTCTGAATTTTAAATTGTTCAAATTTTAAAACTACTTTGCTTTGCACTGTCTCTTCTTTCTCTTTCTAATGCTTCTCTTTCTAATAGCACTTGCTACTGCTTGAGGATGGCTGTAGCAGTGTATGTTGAGAAAGACTGTACAGCCAGGACTCGACTCGGGCGGAACAATGGGCCCCCAACGAACAGGTCAAGGGGCTGGAGGTGAACCATGGAGTAACTTTAAGCCACATTTTTTATTCCTTCGAATTTTAAATGTTCTATTTTTGACAATTTTAATCGGAAAATATTTCATTTTCAAGATTTTGAAATTGTCGTTTTCTTGAAAGGGTCTAGCGGGGTAAGTATGGTAAAAATGCCCCCAAGACTTTTTGGGTCCTAATACTATTTGTAGGTAGCCTGGGGGGGGGGGGGGGAGGTGGAAAACATTTCACCAAGTTTCAGCCCCTAGTTTGCATATTAACCCCTACTACCCCTAATAATGCAATTTTACAAATTATTATTTTTTTCTTTGTAAATATTGTTGATTTCCAAATGACAAAAATTGAGGGCAAAAGGCACGTTGGGAAGCATATATAGAAAAATGTTTCAGTTGTTTTGGCGGGAAATTCAAATTTGAAAAAATTCGGAAATATTTCAAATAATTTTTTTGTAACCTATATGTGCACATTTGTGATAAAAATAAATATATTGCTTCCTCACAGAGGGAGCTTTGTATTTAATATATATGTATTTTTCAATACATTTTGAAATAAATAAATTTGAAATATTCAACACTTACCAAAATGCATTTTAGTCGTCATCACTGTCATCAATAATGGCTGGAGTTATTTCTTCGTACTGGAAAAGAGTACTCAAAATCTTAGCGGGCTTGATAATTTTCGCTAAATATCTTGCATGTGACATGTAGTATATTACTGCTGCAACATGAGAGCAGCAGCCAATGGTGCGTCTTCCATTTGCACAATCACAACAGTAACGCAAAATTCCGATATATCCCATCGAATTAGACTTGTAATGTATGTAACACTTGTAAGTTCTACGGGTTATATGCCTAGATCTGACTTCTACTTTGATTATATCACGCTTTTCTTTTAAAAATCGTAAATGGATATTAGTGTCTTCATTTAACATTTCTGCTAAGTAGGATACAGCTTGTGCCAACTGGTAGGATCCTGTAAAAAGAATTCTTAAGTCTTTTTCGGTAAGTTCGGGAAAATCCAGCACATCAAATGAAGAAAGTCGTTGAAATAGCAATTTCTTTCTTTGCCATTCCTTTTCTGCTACTTCGATTGCTAACGTGTTTTCGACACATTCTCGAGACTCAATGTACGCTGCAACTTCGTTTAAAATATCAAGATCTGAATTCAAACGTTTACCGAAAGCATTTTGTAAAAAACAAGCTATTTTGCAGTAGGAAATAATTTTGGAAAGCAATCGATTATGTAGCTGGTTATGTAAAAGTCTATATTTTTGACGTAAAGCTCTGTGTACTGCTTCAATAACCCAAAGAATTTTGGTTACTTTGCGCGATGCATTACATTCTGCTGTCGTTAACTGTGAGCGATTCCCTTTCAACGTAGGCATCAACACTACATAGCCTTGTTTTTCTAAATAGTCTTATATACCGCGAGAATTATATAATTTAAATGCGACGAACAGTTGGCATTAATTTTCGACGGGACTTACATTTATCACGAAAAAAGCTCTAATAATGAATATCAGCGGATATCTTATTCAGGTCAAAAGAAGCGTCCATTGTTGAAACCATTTACCATCTGTGCAACTGATGGGTGCATTATAGATATGCTTGGACCTTTCCCTGCCAATAAGAATGATGCTGAGAGTTTGAAAATAATTTTGTTTGGCCAGTATGGTGTAAAAAACATTCTAAAACAAGGCGATGTGATAATAGTGGACAGAGGATTTCGCGACATAAAAGACTATTTAGAAAAACAAGGCTACGTAGTGTTGATGCCTACGTTAAAAGGGAATCGCTCACAGTTAACGACAGCAGAATGTAATGCATCGCGCAAAGTAACGAAAATTCGTTGGGTCATTGAAGCAGTACACAGAGCTCTACGTCAAAAATATAGACTTTTACAATACCAACTACATAATCGTTTGCTTGCCAAAATTATTTCCCACTGCAAAATAGCTTGCTTTTTACAAAATGCTTTCGGTAAACGTTTGAATTCAGATTTTGATATTTTAAACGAAGTTGCAGCGTACATTGAGTCTCGAGAAAGTGTCGAAAACACGTTAGCAATCGAAGTAGAAGAAAAGGAATGGCAAAGAAAGAAATTGCCATTTCAACGACTTACTTCATCTGATGTGCTGGATTTTCCCGAACTTACCGAAAAAGACTTAAGAATTCTTTTTACAGGATCCTACCAGTTGGCACAAGCTGTGTCCTACTTAGCAGAAATGTTAAATGAAGACACTAGTATCCATTTACGATTTTTAAAATAAAAGCCTGATATAATCAAATTAGAAGTCAGATCTAGGCATATAACCCGTAGAACTTACAAGTGTTACATACATTACAAGTCTAATTCGATGGGATATATCGGAATTTTGCGTTACTGTTGTGATTGTGCAAATGGCAGAAGCACCATTGGCTGCTGCTCTCATGTTGCAGCAGTAATATACTACATGTCACATGCAAGATATTTAGCGAAAATTATCAAGCCCGCTAAGATTTTGAGTACTCTTTTCCAGTACGAAGAAATAACTCCAGCCATTAATGATGACAGTGATGACGACTAAAATGCATTTTGGTAAGTGTTGAATATTTCAAATTTATTTATTTCAAAATGTATTGAAAAATACATATATATTAATATATGATATATATTAAATACAAAGCTTCCTCTGTGAGGAAGCAATATATTTATTTTTATCACAAATGTGTACATATAGGTTACAAAAAAGGTACAAAAATCGTTTTTAATTTTTTTCACCCTGGCGCACCAAAGATAAAAAATTGATTTTTTTTGTTATAATAGAGTACTGAAAACCCAACTTACGGAAAAATTCTCATTCTTTCGCAAAGCCAATTTCATATTAAAAAAATTATTTGAAATATTTGCGAATTTTTTCAAATTTGACTTTCCTGCCAAAACAACTGAAACCTTTTTCTATATATGCTTCCCAACGTGCCTTTTGCCCTCAATTTTTGTCGTTTGGAAATAAATAATATTTACAAAGAAAAAAAATAATTTGTAAAATTACATTATTACGGGTAGTAGGGGTTAATATGCAAGCTAGGGGGCTGAAACTTGGTGAAATGTCTTCCACCCCCCCCCCCCAGGCTACCTACAAATAGTATTAGGACCCAAAAAGCCTTGGGGGCATTTTTACCATACTTACTCCTCTAGACCCTTTTAATCTGAAATCATTCAATTTCGAAACTCTTGAATTAAAAAAAAATGGTGGAATTCTGAACGCTTAGAATTTCAACTGCTTCCTGAAGGAATTTCTAACATTTCAATTTGAAGGATTGGAATTTTGAAAGCTTCTGCTTTAAATCTTTTTCAATTTAAAATTCTCCAATTGTAAGCGCTTCTGTTCAGAAATAATGCAAGATCAATTCTTTTTCATTCCATTCGAAATATTGGCCTTTTTCAAAATTTTACCTATCTAAAATATTTTAAATTGAAACGTTTTCAATTCAAGATTATTGTATACATGATAGTCTAGCCGGATTATCCGCCAAGTACATATTTAGCTTTTTGCTATGACATGTGGTTCCTCGTAAAAAGCATTTTGAGGCATTTTTTGTGCAGGTGCCTCAATGTCAGGGGTGTTATTTGTCACTGCAAGCGGCATTACATCATTTAAATTTTCGTCATTTATTCTCGATCTGGGCTTGGATTTTATGTGGTTCCTTAGAAAAAACATGGATTCGCAATGGCCAGTAGTTAACTACTTGCCATTGCGAATACGTATACATATGTGAACATTATTCTCTGGAAGGTGATCAAATTTATATATTTTTATTAAATTCCAGGTGCCTCGAGAAACATTCACACCTCGTTCCAGTTCACGGAACAGTAAATAAACGAATAATCTCGTTGACAGCTTTTTTCATATCGATCTGAAAGAGCTGCGACATTTGAGCACACAATTCTTCCATATACAGTACTTCCAAATCCATTAACGGGATCGTTAAACAGTGACGAATCGGTTTTATGGCGTTAAAATCTTGAGGTCTTTCTTCAGAGTCTTTTTTTTAATTCTCTAGGAATTTGAAGATACCGATCTTCAACTGCGGGAGATAGCATCATGTTTTGCTGTTTCAGAGCATGTTGGAAATGTTGGAATTCCTCTTCGGTGAATGGCCTACGATGAACAATGCTAATTCACACTGTAAACTGCTGCAATTTTAATGTTTTATTCAAAATGTTGATTTCTTTTAAAACGTTCGCAAGAAATGCCAAGTTCAAAATCCATGCTGAATCATACAACTCTTCGCAGTATTCGTCACGCGATTCTAGGAAGGCTATTATTTCCGGATGAAATGTGAAAAACCTGAATAATGAATCCGCGATTTCGGCTGAAGCATTTTCAAGCAACAGTTTGAACAGTCGGTGCTGTAATGCACGCGAGCGAATTGAATTTATCATTTGGTTAAAGACGCAAACATTTTCCAGTGAATCCTGTAGTTTTTCCCGTCATTGAGGTAGCACCATCCGTTGTTATAGCAACCAGTTTCTCCAGTGGCAGTCACCTAAGATTGAATTTTTTAATGAAAGATAAATATTCAATCCAGTGGTTTTCCCTGTCAATGGAATGAGTTCTAGCAGCTCTTCCTGAACCCTGTCATTTTCAAGCACGAAGAGAATCACGACAACTAATTGTGCAGTATCCGACTTATATGTTGATTCGTCCAACTGAATGAAAAAACAAATAAAATTTTTCAAGTCTATATTTAGTTGTTCGTGGACCATATCTGCCATAAGATAAACTCTTCTCGTAACTGTAGTAGTCTGGAAACCACCTGGTAGCTGCTTGAATAATCACTTTCTTTATGAATTCACCGTCTGTGAAGGGTTTCATGGCCTTCGCAATTTGGAAGGAATTGTCAAAAGATGCTAGAATACAATCATGGGGATTATTAATTCTCACAAATTCTTCAGCCTTGACCTTTTCAAAGCGTTGAGCGTATTCTTCTTTCAGTTGCTGTACCTTTTCTGCACGCAGTGCACTTCCCAACGGATGCGAGTGATTGAGTTCAGCGTGGAAGATATCAACATGTCTTTAAAGATTTTTCTTTTGATTAAACAACATGGTTTTTCCAAAAAGAAGACTTAGCAAGTATCTTTGTCAATTTCAATCTGAAATATCTCTTCTTGACACTCGTTTGAGAAACTATAAGTTCTTATTCGTTTCTCAGTCTCCTTTAATCGTTTTTTCGGACTAACTGCATTTGTACCGTCTCCAAAAACTGAGGCTGATTCGGAACTGGAACTATTATACTCCATGCTTTCACTTAAAGTTACTTAACGAAAACTTTTAAAACTGACCGTAGTCACGCAGGTTAGGTGACTAGTTATCGAAATCAAACTGCACTTCGGAAACGTCACTAACAGACTGAATTATCTCGTGAAATTATTTACTGCAGTAACTTTAAAGTTCGACGTCCCTTATCTTGTCATCTTGGGTCGCAAGAAATGGTACGACTCAGCTTTGAAGAGCTTCACAGCTTTTCTGTCAGTTTAAGATAAGATAACAAACGAAATGTAATGATATTGTCTGCTGTATGAGTGCGTACCAATTCTAAATATGATGAATGTCAAGAAACAATCAGACTACTCGTTATTAGCGATATGCGGAACGAGTTTCGTCTTTTCGACAAGCGAAAATTGTTTTATCATTCGCTCGTGAGCTCTGTACTAGTTAGCAATAATCGCTCAATCTTTCAAATTTATAAAGGCGCTATGTTGATCGTACTTGGCGAAACTCGAATCCAACCCAACCGAACGTAACTAAGATACCAAACCCAATCAAAATGAACATTAGAAAAATAACGAACCTAAACAACCCAACCCGTACTGACCAAACCAAACAAACCGACCGCTTGTCTTTTTTATCTCTCGTTTGGAAGCGTATTCTTTGAATAGTCAACAATGTCGTTTTTTGCCAATGCACCGCCATCTAGCGCGAATCGAAAAAATTTATTCAAATAAAACTTACGCATTTTAATGGAGAATCTGAATCTGCAATATAAAATATACGTTTCCATTCAAAATTTTAAGGTTATTCTCCGTTCTCTCGTAGAAACAAATAAATAAGTATACTGCCGATCAGTGCTTGCACCAATTTTATTATGGCCTTGTATATCCTGTTCCTCAGAGGGCTATTTAGCCCTAGGGACTTTTTTGAATAAATACAAATACAAATACATATTTTTTTATTTTGAAATAAAATTGTTTTCAGTACGCTGTGGAGAATTTTGAAGCTTCTCTTGATCTACGAATTAAAATAGAAAAGTTCCAAGAGAACCTAAAGCGAGCCCTGAGACTTAACCCAGACGACAGTTTTAGTGTTATTACTCTGCCATTCAACTCAGTGACTTATTATTAAGGAGAAAAAACCGAAAAAATTAATTTGGCTTATATGACAAATATGACATGCCCTTAAGTTTATAATTATCTCCAGAAAGACCTTCGGATTCGAGCATGTTATTTTAGTATAAATTGTAAGTCAATAATAATAATATTATTATTATTTATTTTTAGGAACGATGCATTTTCATGAATATAACTGTCTTAAATGCAATGGTTTAATAATTTTATAGTTGTTCATTTATAGAAATTAATGAACTGCGAAGGCTTTCGATCATTGTGTACGATTTGATTTAATTTAAACCTTCGAGGACAACGTGGAATCATGGGATGTATAGAGCAACGTGGGGTGTTTGCACACCCCACTCTGTTTTTTGCGTTTAAATTTTTAATGGCACATTTCCGGGTTTCGAGAAATACTTGGATTCAATCCCAAATACCTAGAAACAAAAAAAAAAAAAAAAAGAAGAAGCAAAAAAAACAAAAACAAAAAAAAAATGCGTCAGGGGCTTAAGTGATACTGAAAGAGAAGGTACTCAAAGCGGGAAGCCTTCCTGCAACCTGTCAACATCGAATATGCGTTTTTTGTTCCGTTGGGGTGGCCATACACCCCACGTTGTCCTCGAAGGGTTAAAAATTAAGAGTCTGATTTTGATTGCTTTGATTATTCAGACAATCAGTTTATTATACTTTTTGGTTTCTTTGTGAGATGAAATCTCCAACCTTGATTGCTTTCAATTATGGAGCCATACTTCTATCATCCAACAACTGGAAAAAAAATGTATTATTTTGGATGCATGTCACATGATTAAACTAGTAAGAAACGCTTTAAGAGGTACTGATATAACTCATAAAACAAACTGTGGTAAGGATAACAAAGAAAACAACTTTTATATTTCGAGAATGGGCGATCCTGCTGCTGTCATATGGAAACCGATGTCTCTATCGTTAAGTTTGACATTTTTTAGTGATTTTTTACTCAGAACGTTTTGACGCGCGGGCGCGACTTGTGTCGCGTACAGTGACTTCAAAAATTCATCTCGAGAATAAAATGGAATTGACTCGTGAACATTTCCGTGCGATTATTTTTTACAACTTTTGACGTGGATTATCTCAACAACAATGCATCGATGAACTTTATGCGTCTTTTGGCGACGAAGCGCCATAAAAAACAACTGTGTATCGGTGGTATTCCTAATTTAATCGGGGCCGTCGTTCGCTCACCGACGATGTTCGAGAAGGTTGTCCATAATCAGTCGTTGTCCCAAAAAACATTGATGCTGTGATTGAGCTGATACTGAAAGATCGTCATGTGACTTATCGTGAGATTCAGGCATCCTTAGGTATTAGTGGGACCAGCATACAGTCAATATTACATGAACATTTGGTTGTAAAAAAAATGTGTTGCCGTTGGATCCCACATAATTTGACAATCGCTCAAAAAAAGCTCTTGTGGACTGGTCAAAAGAAATGCTCAGAAAATACGATGGCTGTGCTTCAAAACACGTCTATGATATCGAAACAGGCGACGAATCATGGATTCATGCTTATGAGCCTGAAACTAAACAGCAGTCGATGGCCTGGGCCTTTCAAGATGAGCCAAATCCAACACGAAGCACTTCGAAGCAAATGGTTGCCTGTTTTTTTGTGGAAAAACCGGACATGTAGCAACTGTACCGTTAGAGGAACGTCGACAGGTCAATTCGGAATGGTACACAACCATTTCTTTGTCAGAGGTTTAAGGAAAAATGAGGGAAACCAACCGCCCAAGACGAATCATCCTTCACGACGACAATCCGAGCTCTCACACATCCATTGCAACAAGAGGCTTTTTGAGACTGAAAAAATTGAATTGATGGGTCATCCAGCCTACAACCATGATTTAGCACCTAATTATTTCTTTTTATTTCCGTCCATCAAAAATAAATTACGGGGTCAACGTTTTTCGACGCCTGAAGAAGCGGTTGATGCGTTCAAAACGCATGTTTTGGAGGTGGCTCGCTCGGAGTGGAAAAAGTGTTTTGAAAATTGGTTCAAGCACATGCAAAAGTGTATTGAGCATCATGGAGAATATTTTGAAAAACAATAACGCCAGTTACGATGATTAGTTGTTGTTTTTCTTTTCGATTTTCGAAATATAAAAGGCAATAATAAATATAATATATATATATAATAATATATAATATATATATAATATATATAATAATAAATATAAAATTAATTTTATATAAATATAAAAATATAAAATATAAAATATAAAAATATAAAATATATAAAATATAAAATATAAAAATATATAATATATATATAAAAATATTTATAAATATAAATATAAAAATATATATATATATATCCTGGAAATATATTGAACGACTATTGCAAATACAAGAATCTCAAGGTTTGCATGCAGCTACAAAAGTTTGTCGTAGAAATTGAAATTACTTAAAAGAGAAAATGAAAGTGAAATTGGCAGTACAAGTTTTCTGTGCCAGTGTTGCAAGCGCCCTTCGATATCTGAAACGCAAATTGCGCCTTCCAGAATTTCAAGACTGCGAGGCAACAGAAAACTTCTGTCAGATTTTAAATGATATTTTCGATCTCTTAAATTCTAGAAACCGATTTTATATAGACAAATCAAAAAAATGTATTGATAAAAATAACATTGATGAGGTGCGTTCTAAAATTGCATTTTACATCCAATATATATCCGAGCTGAAAATTGGTAATAAATATGTTTTAGTATCCCCCCAAAAAACTGGATTTTTGGGACTGATAATTACGATGCAAAGTATCTTGGATATCTACGATGAGTACGTAGCAACTGGAAATTCCAGCTTTTTTTACTTGCTAACTTATAAATTATCCCAGGATAATTTGGAATTATTCTTCTCAGCTATAAGAAGCAGAGCTGGCAATAATAATAATTCCACTACGATACAATTTCAAGCAGCATTCATAAAACTGTTGATACGTACGGAACTAAAAGGATCTGAATTCGCAAATTGTACTATGCAAGATGAAACAATATTTTTGCATGTAGGACGCATTAATTCGGAAAAGAAGACTGATGGCTTTGACAGTATTGGGGAAATTGATACAACTGAATCACTGCCTGCTGATATTCTTGCTGAACACGACTACTATACTGAATACGTATTTAAGAATGCTAATATGCAGTATATAGACGATATTATAGGCTACATTGCTGGATTTATTGTGCGTCAACTTGAAGGCATTATAACTTGTAAAAAATGTTTAAAGCAGATCACTGCTACAACATCTCTTTCTCTTTTGCAAAAAGAAAAGTGTAGAGGAGCTTTGAAATCAGCTTCTTTCGACGTCATGAAGATATGCAAAATAGCAGAAAAGCAGTTCAGAACGATAAATGTTCTCCAAAAAAAGGATGTTCTAAATTACCTGACGATAATGACATTTCGCAATATCCCTTCTCATATCCTAGACTTGAACAGTGATCACATGTTTGATTAAGGTTTTCTTAGCGATCACCGGACGCAGCTTATGAAGCTTATAATTGTCAACTACCTAACTCTCCATTTGAAGAAATTAGCGACTGCTAAAAACGACGACGAAATAATAATAAGGCACCATTTAACAAAAATCATTCTTTTCAAAAATCAATAGTCTATAGAGCTACTGAAAAGTTGTTTATATGTTCAATTTTGCATTTGTTTATATATATTTCATATTCATATTCGTGTTTAAATTTATTCTCATATTATGTTCTGTTTGACAGGTTTATTTCATATAAATAAACTAAGAATGTTATGAAATAAAAAGTATTTCTGAATAATTATGAGTTTTGAACGTTAATTTCTCACTTATAGAAAGAAAATTGCATGGCTTATTGGTAACTACGGTCAGTTGCAAGGGATTTGGCAGTTGGCTTCAGTCATTCGTAAACTCTAGAAATGAACAGTTGGAGGCATATTTGAAGAAGTGCACTGCTGTCAATTATGGCGAAAACGCGCCAAAATACGCAAATTAATTTTGTAGGGGACACAATTGAACATTTCTGCAGTCGAAAGTTACCTTCCAAAAAAAGAGGTGCTACAAGTGCTTCTTCACCATAAAAAGCTATTAAAACAAACTATACGTAACAGTTCTACGTATGCTGCTGAAAATTGTATTGCATTTTGGAACGAAGCTGGCATTCCAGTTGGGAATAAAAGAGACATTATAAGGAAAACAGAGGGTCTAAATTAAAAGTGGTTAAAATTGAACATGAATTCAAGGCCGAAAACTAAATCTGAAGCTCAATTCTTCAAACAGCTAGCATTTAAAGACGATCTTGATTACCTGTTGGACATTGAGCATGTAAGGGCTCTAGAAGATCTCTCTTATGAAGCAGATTAAGAATTCTTACGTGATCAACGCGAGAAAGATCGTCGTGGATTCTTAGCTTTTCCAATTGTAACATCGACTCTCGAAAACGATGAAGCGGTCGAAGAAGAAATCGAAAGTAAGGTCTGTTGCACATTATATTTTTCAAGGACACAGTGTTGGTGACGAGTAAAAGACCGTAAGTTTTATAATGATTCCTTATTCAGAGTGGCCGCCGGACCTGAAAACTGGGAAGAATCGGGAAACGACAGTGAATTTATTTGTTGACAGGGAATTTCACAAATTTTTGGAAGGAAAACCTGTCCAAGTTTGATTTTAAGAGTTTTTAAAATAATTAGTTGAATTGTTATATTTTCGATTATGATATCTTTCGGTTAACAACGCATAATTCGAAAATCTTCTATTTTATACATTTTCTATTGCATAGGGTAAGTGTACCAAATGTCGCTTAGGTTCCTAATGCCGCCTACTCGGGTTTTGAAGAGCTTAACAGCGCTATCTGTGAGTTTGAGGTGGTAACATCAAGTTCACAGATTGCCCATCTAGGGGCGCTGCGGTGGAGGTTGTATTGTTGCCCAGAAAGATGTGAAACACGTTATTGTTTCCATGAGATTGCCAATCGAATTTTCGTACGTGAGTTTTTCGACTGAAATACCTGGTATGTTTTGTTTTTAAATTTTTTTCTTGAACCACGTTAAAGCTTGTGAAATGCTGATTCAATAGGTGTAATAAATTTTGAGAATAACCGTACCTAGCAAGTTTTATCATGTGATGTATGTGGAGTGGTCATTGTTCCTAATTCCGCCTACCAAGCTGATCCTAATTTCGCCTACTATGCGGAAATAGGAACATGCTGGAAATCGTTTCTTACCACTTTTTATTTCAATTTAAAGATGTCTAAGAAGCAGAATCGAGCTTCTTATGGAGGTGAAGATTTGAAGAAGGCAGTAGAGGCGGTACGGAATAAAGCAATGGGGACGCTTAAACCATCAAAACTTGAAGAAGTTCCTACCTAGCACGTGTGAAGGTCGTTATATTAATTTAAAATTAAATTCAGTTTCGTCTGTCGTCTGTTCCTAATTCCGCCTACCAGGCGGTTTTATTAACACCTGGTGGGCGGAATTCTAGAATAATTTCTAGCAGGATTTTTTTTCCAGCAATTTGGGCATTAGGAGTCAAAGACAGGACTCTGCTGTTAATATTTAGCATTTTTCCGGATTGATTTACCTGTAAACAGAGCTTCTATGGGGAAAAACATTTAGGGTAGGCGGAATTTGGTACACCTACCCTATTTCTATTTTGGAGCGGAAATTTATAATTTTAATTTAAAGAATTTTATAATGCAGTCTTGAAGACCTAAGAAATTGAAAATTAAAACTGTTTCGAGCTAAAAATTGCTTAAAATAATCTACAATTTATAAAAGTTAACCCTCTGAGTACACCGCGGGTTGCGGGAACCCATGCCGAGTTTGAATTGCGCGCTATTTGACAGTGTCAAGTAATGGGGGCTAGGAACCGTGAGGGTAAAATCTTAAGGGCTCCCTATACTGCAGCGTTTCCCAAAATTTTTTCGCACTTTCTGGGGAGCGGTAGAGTCGCCAGCCTCAAATTTTTTCACAAGACTGGAACCCAAGAGAGACACTGGACGCCTGTCACTCAGACTTTAATAGGCTGCGTTAGATTTGTTAGATTATGACAAAAACGTTAAAAAAAGATAGAAGAAAATCGGATAATAACTTCAAGAGTTATCGCACTTTTATTACACTGAGAGGTCCCATTTATATATTCACAAGATTTGTAAATGTTTCCTTCATTAGTGCAGATGTCAACCGATTTCAAAGAACTTTTTTTTCATTTTTTTTTAAATTATGTCGCGGTTTTCATTAAATTAATTAAAATTTGATTGAGCCATGTCTTTATAATTTCAGTTATTGTAACCGGTCATTATATCATAACAATGAAAGGGTTATTTGTGGTAGGTATACGAAAGCAGCCGTCTGCTCGCAGCGGGGAGCCTGCCGGAAACGCTGCTCTACTGATCTCTCTTGTGGCGTCGTCAGAGCTCCTGAAGCGGCCGAGCAGTGATGCAATGAAGTGTACGCCTGGGTTACGCTCACGGACGGATACAAAATACGTATAAAGTAGAAAATTTATTATTAAGTCAAAACATGTTGGCAAGCAATGAAATTCAATTTTCAAGCCAAATTTCTAAAATAAAAATATGAGTATTTAAAAAAAAAGTTAATTTTCAATCAAATAGCCCTGCCGATGAAACGGCACTGAAACAGCACTGGCGGCCTAGTGCCGTTTCAGTGCCTGTTTGTGCTGATTTCGGCACTCAAACGGCACTGAGGATTTTGGCCCATTTGAAGGGCCAGGCGTCGGTCAGGTATCGAAAGTCTCTTTAAAGAATATTTATGACTGATTGTCTTTCTATACCTACTACTCATTCTAAAAACATTTACCTTAAAATTTTAGAATTTACGTACTACCATTACTGAAACCATTTTATTTCAAAGTAAAAATAAAAACTATATTTTCTCTTTTATTTATAAATTATTTACTGTACAAGTTAATAATATTAAATTTATGTATGCATTTTATGATCAATTAATGACTAAATAAGAATTAATGAATATATTAATCTAATTTTAAACTAAGATATTTCAATATTCTACATGATTTATACATATTTACATGACCTTACATTTACATTGCACAAAAACACACACGCACACACACACATAGTGTTATTTCTCATAAAAAGATGCTTTACATTGTTTGCAAAACTTTATCTTTCAATGCGTTCAATTTTGTGCTATCGAACGCACCCGACGAAGATTGATAAGTTTTCCTCGAGTTCAAGTTGCATCCCCGTGATTGTTTGAGTTCTTAACTCAACGTCATCAAAAATGAGAGTGGCTAAACCACTCACAATCATTGAGGCGTCGAGTTTTTTATTAATCCGCAAATCGTTGAGCACAATTTCATTCACCAGGACTCCTCCGCCTATGTCCACCTGAAAAAAAAGCAATATTAAATATTTAGCATCTCAGAGTTTTCGTAAGACATAGAAATTTATATATTATCAAAGAACCATATTATGTTCAAATTCACAAACCTTTCCAATTCTGCTTGACTCGTCCACGTTAACGGAATGATTGCCGTTATTTGGTAGAGTAACTGCATCTGAAAATAAAATTACAAATATTTAATAAATAAATTTGAATTGGGAAATTCAAGGGACATTTCCAAAGAAACTGTTTGAAATTATACAATCTATCAAATTAAAAAGAATAACAATCTTACTTGCGAAACTGGCCACAGATTTTTGGAGATCCTGGATTAATCCATCTTTGCCTTTTAACTCCTCCTTCGCATTCTTCAAATCATCTCCTAAATATGTAATTTTTTGTTGGAGGCTTGTGATCAGGGTGATTTTACTGCTCCACTCGTCTAGCGAAATTTCAAATGTTTGATCGCCCGCATTCTGCCTCTGGCGCACAACTTGCACTATCTTCTCCTGTAGAGTGCTTTTTCGCTGTCTAATTAAGAAAAAATTACTTTATTCCATACGTGTTATATATATATATATATATATATATATATATATATATATATATATATTATAACTGATTTTTGACTATTATTTTCATTTCTGGGTTATTTGCACTTAAGAGTGGACTCCGAGTACGTCCAATGGTTGCCTGAAGGGCGCCAGGTAGTTTTCCGCAATTAAAAACTACCAAAACTTTTATTACTCTTTATGAATACGCGTAGTGTACCCGATAGCTCCAGTAGAGTGACGGAGTAAGGGAATGACGCAGTGAGAGGTGCAAAGATTGACAATCAACATTTTAATTTTAACACACTGGTATAATTCAATACGAGAAAATTGACTCCTACACGGCTTTAAATCGCGAGATTACCTCGAGTGGGCTCTATGCCCACTCCAAAACAAAGTTACAATAAACTGACATTAATTACCGACTAAGAAGTTATACGAGTCGGCCTTTGTCCACGCTCAAAATCAATTAATTACAAAAAAAACCGACATTCTTTTTATTTGACGCTCACTGACTCGACTCCGTGACCTTGACCGAGGTCGGCAACTAACAAAGTTCAACGGCGTGTGTCTACCACTTCGACACACGCAGCTGAACGCGAGAAGTTAATTTTTTAACGATTGAGAGAAACATACAGGGATCCACCTGGTAACACTCGACCTCCTCTGGTTCGTCCTCTCATTTTTATTTCTCTTATTCGGAAACTTTTTATTCAGATTTTCCTCTTAATTTTTCACAACTTCGCCACGAGGTACTCACTCGGAGCTTGGAATTACGAATGAATATTTTTAAGAGTGGCGACCCCGTTCTCCCTCTCATAGGAGTCGGGGCGCCACCCGAGTACGAGCGTCGAACTATAGAGTGAGAGGACGAGCGAAGGAAAAGGAAAACCTCCAAGTTCGTTCCCCCGCTACGTGGTGGCGCACAGTCCACCTGCGTTATCTGCCACGCAAGTCTTCATCGCCTGCCGCTAGTCGATGGTCCAGGGGTGGGGCTGACTTAGGTCAGCACGCAGATTCTCCATGGCCGCTTGCCCCTAGTTTTTCCGGGCGCTCTTGCACGTATGGGAATCCCGTCCACTACGCATGCGCCAGGAAAATCTCTTCTTAGTCCCTGGTGACAGCAGACATCCAATGCAGCCAACCTCGTACAATCTGACAGTTGTTGTTATTGCTGTGTGGGGGGTGGTTGATCCACCCTTCCACCCGAGTTGAATATGAAATAAACAAAGAAAAATAAAAGAAATTAAAATAAAATAAGGAGAATAATGCACTTGGAACCCGTGGTCTGACAATTTGTGGTTCCGGTCGGATGACCTAACCTCCATAGTTTTTGACAGGTGATGGATTATTTATATTTTCAACTGTTTTAATTTAATGTAAGAGTCAAGGTGAGTTTATACAAATTACTAATAATACTATAAAATTGATTATGACGTTGTGATGTGATATTAGCCGTTGAACTCTCATATTCTAGGCTAATATCTCATCTAGAGTTTGAGTTGTTATTGACGTTAACAGTCTTTAATATTTAATATAATAATTCAGATCACAACAAAAACTAGAATTCTTTGAAATATTAGCCGCGGAACTCTTATATTCACGGCTAGTATTGTACTGTTCGCAGACAGTCCGTGGATTTGATCCGTGATTCCAAACTCATATCCCCGGTAGTATGATTTTTGACGCTAATTTTCATAGATTTTAGATGTATTTGTGCGGGGTACAAATTACCCCGTCACAATATATAGAACCAAATTTGGGAAATTAAATAAAAGCCACAAGGAAGGTTTCTTGAATCCTAAATGTTTATAATTACGAATTCAATTTTCAAAACTGTAGTAATTTACCGCAGTTTCTTTCGCAGTGGGTATCTCAGGTACTGCTGCAGTATTTTCTGAATCCCCTGCGTCTATCTTTGCTTTTGTTCTCCGTGTTAAAAGATGTGATCCAGGACCTCTTAATCTTTTAGTTTTTTTTATAGCTTCTAATTTTTCAATTGAATCTGTAAAGGTTAATTGACTTTTATGTTAATGCGACTTTATTTAGAACTTAGGTTAATAAAGTAGTTGAACTTTCAACCAAGTAGTTGAATTTTGAACCAAAAAAGACAAAATTTTGAGGAAAATTACCGAATTCTCAAACAAAACAGAATAATTTCCTGCCAAATAATTCAACTTTCAAGTAAGTGACTTAGAAAAAAATCTTACAAAGACGTAACATACCTCGTATATTTTTGGTGCATCGGCCTTGGAAATTATAATATTATTCTATTACTTGTCTATGATATTTATTTCTTGATGATACAAAGCTGTCTATATTATTTATTTCTTTGTGATATGAACCTGTCTATATTATTTCTCTGATACTAATCTGTCAATGAGACAAACTGTGAAAAGCGCGTCACAAGACATCAAACACAAAAACGAACAAGAAAATCTCTAAACTATAATCAAGAAAACTCAGCAAAACAAAACTCACCGATAGTCGAAAGATTTAGAGATACTAGTGTAATGTATGCTTCAAACTCAAATTCTAAACAAAGCGAAACATTAGGAAACGATACCTTTCTAGATGAAACTTTAACAAGCAGCAGAATAAACTTTAGAGCAAATTTCACTGTTGCATATTCAGAAAAATCAGTAGAAACAAATTATGTAGAAAACCAAGAAAATTCCATAGAAAAATCAGTTAATTCATTTTCAAACTCATTTTCCGATTCGCAACAATCACAAGAAAAGTAAGCAACGACACTTCTTTCAGAACAAATAAATTCAAATATCGAAATAAAATACGTTGGTAAGCAAATGAAAATTGAACATATTCTACCACAAATAATAATAACAAACCCTAACGGAGACAATTTAGATTCAACAGACTCAGACTCTGAAATTAAAAAAGTCAGTATGAGTAAACTCCCTAACAACCAGCAAATCTCACATCGAGATACGCTCGAAGTCGTACCCCTGTTCGACGGAACAAATAACGTCCTCTTTTCACATTTTATAGAATCATGTTTCGAAGCAAGATCACTGGTCCCTAACGCCGAAGCCGAAGAAAATCTAGTAAATCTACTTCGCTCTAAAATCTCGGGTGAAGCAAGAAAATGCATTTATGGCCATACATTTTATTCAATTGAAGAATTAATAAACAAACTCAAAACGGTATATGTTGCTACTAAAACAGTATATCAACTCCAAGGGGAAGTCGGTATTATATATATATATATATATATGTATATATATATATATATATATGTGTGTGTGTGTGTGTGGGGAAATGAAAACGTTATATCTTATGCTTCGCGTATTAAAGAAATTACCGATACAATAATTGACGCTCATATAATGAACAATAAAGGAATTACGGAAAAAGTTTTTAACACTGAATTAGAAAACTACGCGATGGGTCATTTTATTAGAGGGCTCAGACCAGAATTAGAAATGAGAATAGGAACAGCAGATTCATTTTCGAAACTTGCTACTAAAGCAATTGAAATTTAAAAAATATTAGCAACTAACAAAGACATAAGAAAAGAATCGCGACCTGTTCTTTATTCAGAAGAAACTTCTAAATCTAATAAAGTACACTTTACGAGAGGAGAAAATACACAATGTCCATTATGCGAAAAACAGGTCATGTAGCATCAGTATGTCGTATTCTTGCAAGACAATTATCAAACCCTCAAAATACTCAATTTAATCAAACAAATAATTTTCAGACACAATATTCTAATAATTATTCAATGCCTTTCTCTGGTAATAACAATAAGGGACTTGCATGTTGGTGGCGGAAGTGAGAACGTGTTTAGTGACAGGTGGAGAGAGAATTTTACGGAATTTGTGTGGAAGGTGTGAGTGGAGTGTGAGGGTGGAAGCCGAGGAGGTGAGTAGGTTTGTGTGGGGTGAATTGGGGAGATAAAAAGTGAGTTTCAGCGTGGGTGGGAGGTGGTATCTAGCTGGATAGGTAAAGTGAGGTTAGGTTGGCAAGTAATCGGGGGAGTTCGTGGTCAAGAGTCTTAGGCTTTCGAGGGGTCAAGGGTGGTTCTCGCAAAGTTAGGGGATGCTAAGGGAGAGAAAGGGGTGTCTGCAGGGACTGAGGAATTGAAAAAAAAGGGGGAAAAAAAAGGAAAATTTGGCGGCGAAAGACGCCAACATTTTCCAGAGACATCTTTACATCGTTGCGGCAGGTACTGCATGGATAGGTCCCAATTACCGGCAGTAGAGCGGGAGGTGGGCAGCGAGAGTACTGGCAGTGCTGGTAGTGAAACCGACGGGGAGGGAATTTTCCACAAGCCACGACGGCCAACAACGCGTCGCCCGGTGTCGAGCGGTGCGTCGGGGAGAGGGACAAATCGGGACGGTGGCAACGAAGGAAGCGAGAAGGTAAGGGAGAGAGCGTCAAGCGCAAGTGACGGGGAGGATCTCTTGAAAAGGAAGAGAGACAGCCAAGAGAGTCCGGAGAAAAGCGAGGTCGAGAGCCCGTTTAAAAAAAGCGGGATAACACCTAGGTCACCCCCCAAAAAAATGGAGGGGATGTTGGAAAAGGAGGCTCTCGGGATGTTGTTAGGCGAGATCAGGGGGCTGAGGGAGGACGTAAGGGAGACCAAGGAGCAGATGGAAGGCATGAGGTAGGACTTGCGAATCAGAGATGAGAAATGGGAAAAGGAGGTGAAAGAGCTGAGAGAGAGAGAGTAGATGGGTTAGAGAGGGAAAGAAAAGAAAAAGACGTTAAAATAAAACAGATGGAAGAGGAGATTAGGGCGTGGAAAGAAAGGACGGTAAAAGGCTTGAGAAGGTGGAGGGCAGGACGGAAATGGAAATAGGAGACGGGGGTATGGGGGGCGAAATTAAAGGTATTTGGGAGAGGGTAGGGAATATGATAGAAGAGAAAGTGGGAGAGCGTAGGAATGAAACGGAGGAGAGGGCGGATAGGGAAAGGATAAGGGCAATGGAGTTGAGAATGGAGAGAAAGGAGAAGGCAGACAGGAGAAATAATATTGTGATAAGAGGGTTGAAGATGAAGATCGGGGAAGAAAGGGAGGGCGTGGAAGCGCTGCTACAGAGCATAGGGTGGAATAAAGGCAGGGTAGGGAAAGTTAAGTTGGAGGGGAGAAAGGAGAAAGAAGTGGCGGTTGTGGAGTTAGAGAGCTGGGAAGAAAAGTTGGGGGTGATGCGAAATAAAAATAGGATAAAGGATAAAGAAGTTTTCATCGATCACGACTTAACAAGAAAGGAAAGGGATGTACAGAGAATGTTGTACGACAGGGCTAGGAGGGAGAGGAGTGAAGGGAGATCGGCGAAGGTAGGATATCGGAAAATAAAAATAGACGAGAAAATGTGGGTGTGGGACGAGTAGAAAGAGGTGTTGAAGGAAGTGCAGGGGAATTTGTTTCGTAGGAAGTAGGGGGGTGGGGGTAATGCAGGGTAGAGGAGTTGTGAAGGTACTTTACTGGAACGTAGCAGGGGTAAAGAAGAAGGATGAGGAGTTCTGGAGGTATATCCAGGAATTTGATGTGGTAGGACTGGTAGAGACGTGGGTGGAAAGAAAGGAATGGGATAGAATAGAGCCAAAGCTGCCAAAGGGGTATAGGTGGAGACTCCAGGAGGCGGTCAGAGTGAAGAAGAAAGGAAGGGCTAGTGGGGGAATTATAACGGGGGTTAGAGATGGATTAGAGGAAGAAGCTCACGGAGAGGAACAGGGGGAGGGAGTGCAAATGAGGAAAGTGAAGATAGGAGGGGTAAGCAGTAAGTTTGTGACAGTGTACAATAAGGATGGGATGGAAAGAATTAAAGAAAGGGTGGAGGACCTGTTAGGTGAAAGAGAGGAGGGTATGGTGGTACTGCGTGGGGACTTTAACGCGAGGATGGGGAGGGAAGGGGGCCTTCACAGGGAAGGGGAGAGCTTTGAAAGGAATTCGAAAGATAGGTTAATAAATAAGGAGGGTGAGATTCTAAGGGACTGGATGGAGGATAGAGGCTGGGCGGTGGCAAATGGTATGCCAACTGGGGACGAAGAGGGAGAATACACATACGTAGGTAAGGTGGGGGTATCGGTAATAGATTATGTAGTTATGAATATGCAAGGGTGGGAGGAGATGGAGAGATTCGCAGTAGAAGAGAGGGTAGAGTCAGACCATCAGCCATTAGGGTTGTGGATAAGGGGTGAGAACGGCGGAAGGCAAGGTGGGGAAGAAGTGGCGACGGGGGAGAGGGTTAGCTGGACGAGGGAGGCGATAGAGAAGTATAAGGAGCAGTTAGGAATGGTGCGCTTCGAAGGGAAGACGGTGGAAGAGATACGGGAGGATTTAAAAGAGAAAGTGAAAGGGTGCGTGCAAAAGAAGGTATTTAAAAAGAAGAAGAAAGGAATGGTGAAGCCGTGGTGGGATAGGGAATGTAAAAATATGAAAAGGAAGGTGAAGAGGAAATATAAGAAGTGGAAAGAGGGTACTGCGAAAAGGGAGGAGTACGTAGAAATGAGAAAGGGGTTTAGATTGATGTGTAAGAAGAAAGAACAGGAAAAGGAGAAAGAGCTGGAGGAGGAGTTAGGAAATTTTAAGACAGAGGGGGACGTCTGGAAGATAATAAATAGGTATAGGAAGCGGAGAGTAGGGATAAGCGAGAAGGTAGGGAGTGAGGCGTGGAGGGAGTTTTTTAAAGCATCATTCCAGGGATCGGATTCAAGGAAGAGAGATGATGGGAGTAGAAGAACGGGGGAGGCAGAGATGGAGGAGTTGAATGACGAGGAGATAGAGAAACAAATAAGGAAGTTAAGAAGGTCAAAATCAGCAGGGCTGGATGGGGTAGAGAACGAAGCATGGCTGTTTAGTACACAAGAGGTTAGGGAGAGGCTGAAGGAGGTAGTGAAGAAAGTATGGAGGGGGGAGGGATTTCCACGAGGGTGGAGAGAAGGGTTAATAGTACCTCTGTATAAGAAAGGAGATAGGGATAGGCAGGAAAATTATAGAGGAATTACGCTAATGAATACGGCGTATAAAGTATACGCGATGGTGGTGGCGGAGAGGCTGCGGAAGGATGTCGAGGGGAAAGGAATATTGCCGGAGACGCAGGCGGGCTTTAGGGCAGATAGGAGTACTGTCGACAACATCTACGTTCTGCAGCACATTGTGGATAGAGAATTAGCGAAGAAGGGGTCGAGAGTTTACGCGTTTTTTGTGGATCTAAAAGGCGCGTTTCCGTCGGTGGATAGGGGGAGGTTGTGGGAGGCGATAGAGGATAGGGGAGTGGAGAGAGGCCTGATGGAGAGGGTAAGGGAGATATATGAAGAGACCAAAGATAAGGTAAGAGGAGGACAGGGGATTTCGGAGGGATTCTGGATGGATAGGGGGTTAAGACAAGGGTGTCCGCTTAGCCCAACGCTTTTTGCGATTTTAATTGCGGATATGGAAAGTAAGCTAGCGGCCGGAGTGGTAGGAGGAGTTAGGGTAGGAGGGGTTAGGATATCGTAACTCGCGCATGCAGATGACATAGTGCTGGTGGCTAAAAGCGAGGAGGCCTTAAAGGAGATGATGAAGAGGTTGAGAAGATATCTGGAAACGAATAGGTTAGAGCTGAATGCGAAAAAGTCCAAGGTTATGGTGTTCAGAAAAGGAGGTGGAAGGGATAAGGGAGGGGAGTGGAAGTGGAGGTGGAAGGGAAAGGAGGTGAGAGAGTTTGTGTACCTAAGCTTCTTGTTTCGGAGAAATGGGGGAGTGGATGGTCACATCAAAGAGAGAGTGAGGAGGGCAAATGTGGTGATGAGGCAGGTGTGGGGGTTGGGAAAGAAGTTATTCGCAGATGATTTTGGAAGGAGAATGAAATTGTTTGACTCACTAGTGATGAGTGTGCTATTGTATGGAGTAGAGGTGTGGGGGTGGAAGGAAAGCGAAGAGGTAAATAGGATACAGGAGAGATATGTAAAGTGGACACTGGGGCTGGCAAGGAACACGCCTAATTATATTGTCAGGAGGGAGACGGGGAGAACGAGTGTAGGGATTCTAGCGGGGAGTCGAGCGTGTAAATATGAGGAGAAATTTTTGGAAGAGGGGGGAAGTAAGCTGGTTAGGGAGTGTTGGTGGGAGAAGGAGAACAGGAGAGGGGGCGGGAAGATGGAGGTTGAAAGAGAAAGGTATTTTAGAACCAATGGACTGCAGATGGATGAAGTGAGAAGGATGCATGAGGAAGGAAGGAAGGTATATGAGTTGGTTAAGAAAAACAGCATGGAGAGAGAGAAGACAGCAGGGGAAGAGAGAATAAGAGAGACAAGGTTTAATGGGAACTATGTGTGGATTATGCCAAGGGCGAGAGCGCAATATTTGTGTGAGAAAGGAGAGAAAGGAAGTCAGGAGCTGATAGCGAGGATGAGATATGGGTGCATGGAGGGTTTCAATAGGTTCTGGCTCGCTAGGGAAAAGAGGATGTGTGAACTATGTGGGAAGGGGGAGGCAAGAGTGGAGGACTGATTGGAGGAGTGCGTAGAGGTGGAAAGGAGTGAGATAAGCGTGGAGGTATTGATGCACGAAAGGAGGGACAAAAGGGCAGTAGCATTAGTGAAGGGAGTTTTGGGTAAGATGGAGAAGAGGAGAAGGAAGGAGGAAGAGGAATGGAGAAGGAAAGATTGTAAATAGAGGAGGAAGTAAATATAAGTAAATGTAAATATTGTAAATAGTAGATAAGTATTAGGTAATAGCCGCGGAGGCAAAGTTTGGTAATGCGAGACAAAGCAAGAAAGTAGGGACATGCAGCGAGGCGAGGCGAATCGAGGAAGGCAATGCGATAAGAGCGAGCGGCGTTAGAGATAAGGTGTGGAAGGATGTTAGTTTTAAGGGTTAGTTTTAAGAAAATTCTGTAAAAAATGGATGTGTAAGCAAGTCAATTTTTTAAGGCCAGCAGGCTAAAGAATAAACGTTTATCTATCTATCTATCTATCTATCTATCTGGTAATAACAATAATCAGAGAAAATTTTTCCGAATAATTTCCAAAATCAAAGACAATTTTCTCCAAATAATTTTCAAATACAATTATTTCCTAATGATTCTTAAAACCAAAGACAATCTTTTCCTAATTATTTCCAACATCAAACTAATAATCGATTCCAACCACAAAACAATTGGTCAAATAACAATCCCCGATATGAGCCGTGGGGAACTCAGAATAAATACAACCAACATAGACCCCCGTGGAGAGAACAGGCACCTAGCCAACAATGGAATAGAAATGACCCTCGAAACAACTCGAAACACGTGAATAACTGCCAGCCTGAACCTAGCAAAATAATATGTCACTATTGCAAAGAACCGGGTCATGTTATTAATGATTGCCGTAAAAGACAATATAATAATCAATATCAACAACAACAACAACCGCAAAAATTAAATCCTGCACAACAAGTAAACTCGGAAAACTCCAACGCCCTTCCCAGACCGGTTGCTCAGAGGAAGGCCTAAAGAAAGAATTAAATGCATCCAACCCTAATTTTGAAAATATAAAGGAACAAAAAACAGTAAAAGTAAACTTAAGCGTCAATGATACTATGCCTCACATAACATTATCAACAAATGGTTTGAATAATCCTGTAAGGTTAATGATTGATACAGGAGCAGGTCCCAATTTAATTAAAGAAAAAGCAGTCAAATCGTGCTTGAACATTAATATACAAAATTGTCTGAAATTGCCAGTTATTAACGAACACTCAGTATACACTCTCGGTCAAATAACAATAAATATTTTAGAATTTCCAACCATTTCCAATATAATTTCCAATGAAGTACCAGTTGAACTTGACGGAGTTTTAGGAAGTCAATATTTTCGCAAAAACAATGTAAAAATAAATTATGCAGAAAACAACTAGAAATAAATGAAAAACACTATCCATTTGACTCCTCTGAAATAATCACAATTCCGCCTAGAACAATTTCTGATTTTTATATACATGTTAAAAACAACAACAAAGAAATATTCCCTGAATTGTTGCCTAAAGACAGTGGTAACATATATATTTCGGAAACGCAATAGTTAAAAATTACAACGGTAAAGCATATTTAAAAATCGCTTATACTCGTGAAGAACCAGTAGTACGTGCAATTCCAACTGTAGAAATGCTCGACTTTGAAGAATTCACACCTGAAGATAACGAAGTCTTTATTACACAAAATAAAAATTAAAATAATAAATACCAAACAGACGAACAAGTCCTTAGATGTTTTCTAAATTCAAATAAAGACGGAGACTATGTTCACCAAACCTTTAATATTGTAAATGAAGATAGAGGCAAGTCAATAAAAGAACTATTACCTCTTGAAAATTTAAATAAAGAAGAATACTCCTCACGTCCAAAAAGAAAAAATTCAAGATCAAGTCAAAGAATTAATTAAGACAAAAATAATAAAGCCATCACAGTCTCCGTATCACAGAAAAAACATAAGATAAACTTTACATCGATTTCCGACGAAAGATTCTTTGCAACAAAAATTAACTTCAAAGGATAAACTTTACACAAATATCGGTTAAACTTTCTTTTGTTTTTCCATAAGAAACACATGTATTTTGAAAGACGCGAAGTTGGCTGAACAAAACTTTATCGCTCTAAAAAATTTCCTGCAACAAATTTTATTCTTAGTTTTTTCTGTGATAATACACCAGTATTTCCAGTCCCTAAGAAACCGGACTCCCACGGAAACATAAAATGGCGTATGGTTTTAGATTATCGCAAATTAAACGAAAAAACTATTAGTGATTCATATCCACTTCCAAAAATTACAGAAATTCTAGATCAATTAGGAAAAGCCTAATACTTTTCGATATTTGACTTAGCATGGGGATTTCATCAGATAAAAATGGACCCTAGAGACTCACACAAAACAGCTTTCTCGACTCCCTTCGGACACTATGAATTCGACCGCATGCCGTTTGGTTTGAAAAGCGCCCCTGCCACCTTTCAACGCCTTATGGACCTAGTATTGACTGGCCTTCAAGTCACTGAACTTTTTGTCTACCTAGATGATATAGTTATTAATAAATAGATTACGTAACGCAAATCTTAAATTACAACTTGACAAATGCGAATTTTTGCGCCCTGAAGTAAAATACCTCGGGCATATTCTCGATAAAAACGGAGTGAGACCAGACCCTAAGAAAGTAGAAGCCGTCAAGAAATTTCCAGTCCCTAAAAAAACAAAAAATATCAAAGTATTCATAGGATTAGCAGGATATTATAGAAAATTTGTCGACGGATTTTCAAAAATCACCGGACCTCTAAATAAATTATTGAAAAAAGATACACCATTTGTATGGACAGATTCCTAACAAATTGCATTTGACACATTAAAAGAAAAATTATGTAACGCGCCTTTAATACAAAGACCAGATTTCTCGCAACCTTTTGTATTAACGACAGACGCATCAGGATTTTCCGTTGGTGGAATTTTATCACAAGGAAAAATTCGTAAAGATAAACCAATTGCTTACGCCTCTCGAAGTTTAAATGATAAAGAAAGAAAGTATGACACTCATTAAAAAGAAGCCCTAGCAATTATATTTTGTGTAACACATTTCCGCCCCTATCTATACGTACACAAATTTACGCTAGTAACCGATCACAAACCATTAGTTTGGTTTCAAAATTGCAAAGATCCTTGTTCTAGAGTAACAAGATGGAAATTAAAATTAGCCGAATATGACTTTCAAGTTGTCTATAAAGCAGGTAAAATGAATGTAAATGCAGACGCATTATCAAGAAACCCCACATATGTTAATGAATAAAAAGAAGAAAATACTAAAATGAAAGAAGAAGGTACTAAAATAAAAAAAGAAGATACTAAAATAAAAGAAGAAGATACTAAAATAATGAAAGTTAATCAAGAGACATACTCTACGCGCTCAAAATCAAATTAAAAATCAAGTTCTAACAAAGACTCACAATCAATTTCAAAATCGAGTACTAACAAAGACTCGAAATCAAATTTTAAATCTTGTACTGATACAAGCTCAAAATCGAATACTGATTCACGTTTAAACTCACAGTGGAGTTTCAATCCAAGTTCATGTTCAAATCCTAGCATGAAAATAAATAAAGAAAACGATATTCTCACTGAAGAATTATTTAATCAAGTCAAAGAAAGAATTTATGTATTACTAAATCAAATGGATCTCTCAAATCTAACTGAAATAAAAGAATCAAAATGCCATGCAATGGCAACAAGAAGAAAATCAAGAAATCAAACTGAAGAAACTAAAAATCCAGTTAATATACAAGAAAATATTCAAGAAAAAATTGAAGAAAATAATAGCGAAGATAATTACGAAAAGGACTCTCAAGAAGAAATCATTATTAAGAAAAAACGAGGTAGCCCACGCAAGGCTACACTCAAAACCAAAAATTTTATCCCTACTCTTGCAGCAAAAAAGAGAGGAAGACCAAGAAAGGAAATTATTATTAAATCGAAAAAGGACAATAAAGTAAAACCGGACGTTAATCCCGATTATACATGAGACAACTCGGACTCTGATCCAGATTATGATGAAAATATAAAGAAGAAAAAGAAATCCTGTAAGAAAAAGAAGAAATTCAAAATCCAAGAAGAAGAAGAAGATAGCAACGCAGAAAATCCGAATTATTTTTCCAGCTCTAGTGAATCAAGCGAAAATGAAAACCTAAGCGATCCTGAAGAAAATGTTCTAGATTTTATTGAAGATAAAGATGAAAATTTTAATAATAAAAATTGCAATGAAAATTTGTTCAAGTTAGATGAAATAAATCCCGATTTTAATGAAGATTCACCAGAAACAAATGACAATAAAGAAACACATGACGGAGATTCAGCACACAGTCGCCCCCCCCCCCCCCCAGAGCCACCGCCGGATGAACCAGCCGTCGGAACGTCAACAACGCATCCAAATGTAATAGACTGCCGCGATGAAATTACAATGAGAAAAGATAACTATGCATACTTTACTACAACGAATGGAGAACACCGAGATAATGGATCAGAATTATTATTAAAGCGTGAAAAATTACCCAAGTTTACAAACCTTCAGAAAGGTCTTGCCAAAGAAATTCATGAAGGAAAAAATTATCACATAGCCCTTCCTATCGAAGAAGAAGAAAATCTTGCAGAAACACTCAATAGTGTAAAGTTAACGATTTTTTCTTTGCATAATATAGCCAGCAAATTAAACTTTAAATCAATCAGTATAGCTCAAACTGGTTACATAAATAATATACCATGGGAAGAAATCTTAACCCAACTTAAATCCGTATTTTCAGAATCAAATACAAAGATAATCGTTTGTCCAGGAATCACACAGTACCCCACAAAAGAACAGAAAAATCAAATCTTAGTAGGAGTTCATTCATCAGCATTAGGTGGTCAAAAAACAAAAACAAAAAACTAAAACATACAATAGAATACGACAACATTTTTTGTGGGAAAACATAAAAATAGACATTCAAAAATATATTCAACTTTATTTACAATGTCAACTTAAAAAATTGGCATGCGTCAAAACAAAAAATGCAATGGTCATAACTGACACCCCAGGAACCGCATTCGAAAAGATATCAATGGATATCGTAGGAAAATTACCGAAAACAGAAAAAAGAAGTGAATATATTTTAACAATTCAAGATAACTTTACCAAATTTTGTGTAGCTTGTGCCCTTCCAAATCATCAAGCTAGCACAATAGCAGACGCATTTGTAAAGAAATTTATTTGCACTTTTGGCTCACCAAGAGGAGTTTTAACCGATCAAGGTGAAGATTTTTTGAGAAATTTATTACGAAGATTCGCTAAAAGATTTCATATCAGGCAATTTAAAACCACGGCGTTTCATCCACAATCAAACGAATCAGAATGGGATGATTGGTTAGAATTAGCCACATTTTCTTATAATACCAGTGTTCATGAAGCAACAAAATGCACCCCGTATGAATTAGTTTTTGAAAAACTAGCTTGATTGCCCTCCAGTAATTTCCCGCCAGAACATGAAAAATTACAAACGTATGATGACTATACAAAAATTCTAGTAACAAGATTACATGGAATTCGCAAATTAGCCAGACAAAAATTAATTACAGCTAAAGAAAAATCAAAGCAATATTATGATAGAAAAATCAACCCCCAATAATTTAAAGTAGGAGACAAAGTATTTTTATTAGAAGGAGGAAAAATAAAAAAAACTCAACAATCATTATTCAGGACCATACGAAGTATTAGAAATTCCAGGAAAAGGAAACGTCAAAATTCAAATAAAAAATTCCCCAAGAGTCGTACACATTAATCGACTTAAGCGCTCACTTATAGACTTACCCAAAACAAACTCAAAATCTGAACAAAAAATAAAAACACAATTTTTACAAATTCGGTCGTCTTTTTCAAGCTTTTAGATACGAACCTTTACAATGGATACCGAACACCAAGAAAGACTTGACGAATTCTGCAACATAATCATACGATACGTGGATATGAAACATCTACTAATATACCTAGTCATAAATGACGTTTGCAAGTGGGAATACCCCAAGATAGGGGATTGGATTGAAAACATCAACAACGAAGACACAATACGAGACATCATACTCACAATTAAGACAAGAGGACCGACAGCCTTTGACAATTTCATAGAAAGTCTACGAAGCTCTAAACATTACTTTTTAGCATCCCTTTTAAGTCTTCTATTATGTACCAACATAATAAAGATCTAAATAAACAAATTATCACTTAGTTATCAAAAAATGAAAAAAAATATATAAAAAATAACAAAAAGACTCATTATTAGAAATATAGCAGAATAACTAACTGCTAACTAGAAAAATCCTTTTCTAGATCATGGGAAAACTAAAGATCGGACTTTACCATCTCTTACTTCCACTTCTACGGAGAAATACAGTATTCGCCACCATTGGATACGACTGCGGGACAAGACAGTTAAATATTACTACTCTGTCTCTTTTACAAGTAGGACAATGCGACCTGCCTGAGTTTCAAGTTCAGGTAGAGAAAAAGTATATTCAGCTACTACAGTAAAGCGAGTTCACCCATATTAAAGTCATTCAATGTAAAGTAGAAATCGAACGCACCATCCTCTATGGTGGTATGCATTATCACACATCAGCAGTTTTAAATGGCTTTAGTTCATACATCCGAAACATTTCAAAAGACTAATGCAATATGTTACACTTATCAGGATCAATCAATATGAATCCCACTTTAACCATTTCAAAAATACCATCAAACGATACGTCCACCTTTACTGTAGGGTAGACTGGGTACGGTTGTGCCAGGGTACGGTTGTGACAGTCATCATATTAGCGTAACTATAAGGAATACCCGGTTGAGTGGAAGGGGAAAGAGGAGCGGCAGGCCCTTCTGAACATGCTTCACAGGATTGCGTCAATTTTTGCGTGACATTGAAGCTTGTAGAGGACTACAGTACTTTTTAGCAGCAAAAAGTAAATATTTTTATTCGATTTCTTTTATTAATTGTTGTTATATGTGTACAGATAGAGTAACAAGTGTTTTTTATCTTTATAGGTTACACATTAGTGGTTAAATAGAACTGATTACTTTGTACGATATTATTATTATGTTAATATTATTATTATGATTATTATTATTATTACCCCAAGCACTGTCACAACCGTCCCTGGGGTGTGGTCGGTTGTGACATTTTTTATTTTTTTTCTAATTTGCTCCTATAAATTAACCATTGTACTTAGGGACACAATGGTAGTATTTATTCGTAGACAAATATACATTTCACACTAAAAAATTCCTTTCATCCAGCTAACTGGCATACTGACAAAATTATAGTCGATCAAATGAAAATTGTCACAACCGTACCCGGTCTCCCCTACTCCTTGCGGGTTCAGTAACAACAGATGGATATTGTTCAGGAGCTCAATTCTCAGACCCTTTAGGGACATAGCATAACGTCATTGTCCAGGCTCACGTTAAGATTACATTATTTGAACAAATAGCTACCATAAATTTAAACACAGATAAACTTCAATTACGATCAGGAACTACTTGTCCACTTTCAAGTACAATTTGCATTGATATGGAAAATGATCATACTTTTTGGAACCCTCTATACGAAGTCATATGCGAATCTCGTAAATACCAAGTTTTATACGAAGGAATGGCAAATAAAACTGTTGATAATACATTAGAAAATTCAGAAACCTATTATTCATTAACAACCCAAGATATTACATTCGTGCTTGCACACAAATCTAAAGAACCAGTTTGCAGTCTCATGCTAATACGTACAGAACATCCAAAACTTGTAATTCTCGAAACCGAAAAAGGGAATACGTTCAAGAATAAAGAAAAATTGCAAGTGGAAATATGGATATATTCACTTATGTACATTCCAAATTCATATATACAGAAAAACACATTCGAAAATAAATAAAAAGCCTTTATCGCGACGTAATAACACAAAAATGCCGTCTTGAACGACAAATATTAGAAAATTCTTTAATTCTGGCAACACAAGCCCCCGATGAATTCGCTTATCATTTAATGCATGGACCAGGATATATGTCAATAGTTGTAGGAGAAGTAGTACATATAATAAAGTGTCTCCCAATAAAAGTCACATATAGACAAACAGAAGAGTGTTACGCTAGACTTCCAATACATTTTGAAAACAGCACATATTTTCTCACTCCGCGAACTCACATTTTATTGAAGAAAGGAATGCAAACTGTCATTATTTCTTACCCGAAATGTATGAATTAGAAGACTCATGGTATAAATTATCTCCACATCTCTCTCAATCAAAGGATCCAGAAATAATAAAACCTCAAACAAAAGAAACATGAAAATACAAAAATCCAGCATCCTTAGCAATAAGTGGTATATATTCCCAAAAATATATAGGCAAACTAGGAGACCACATTATGTTTTTAGCTGAAAGACCGAACATCTTAAATTCACTAGCCGGATGAATGGCAGGAGACCCCATAATCGATCACAAATTTTCCATGATGAACCTTTTTCATGAGGAAACCTTAAATAAAATAGCAAACTCCGCATGGGGAAAATTGTGGACCACATTTACAAGCTTCGGCACAGCTAGTGCAGGATTTATCGGAATACTTATTTTAATTAGATTTATTAAATTAATATCTGACACTTTTATACATTTATTCTCTTTCTATGAATTGCCCATCGACAAGCAACATGTCTCGGCACTCTATAACTTAAATCACTATCATTTTAACAATATTCTTCAAGCCCTTCGCACAAACATTTTATCCACCGTATGTTAAAACAGATTTTGAACACACAACTGGATTATACCATGAACCTTTGGAAAAAATTAATGTACTTTCAAATTATCGGCATTTGTTGTCCTATCTAAAAATTTCGGAGATTTTTAATCTTCAAGCTCCATTATTAGACAAATTCAATGACAGTATTTTTGACTGCAAAAACACTATTCAAACTGATTCATGTGTACGAAATTACCACAAAGTCAAATAACCTTTCAGACAGAAAAAATGTCAACTCTTATCGGTAATATACAATTTCAATTAAATAACACTGTGAATATAACCGAAGACAATTGGAAAAGTAAAGATTACTCAATCGACCTATATCATTCACTTTTTATTAAACTCGAAATGTCAGGTTTTATTACATATCGATGGATTGAGAAAATTTCTTACCTATTTCCACAACCCCTTTCAGATATATCAGAAAAAATAATTGATACAGTCAAACAAGTTCACGAATTTTCTGAATGGCGTCAACTTATAGGCGACCCAACAATAAATAATTATCAACGTAATGTGTCCAAATGGTTAACAATGCTTCTTCACGAATCTATCGATTTCTATATTGACTCTTTACAACTACTTTCTGACATGCTCACTTCCAGTAATAATGGTATCTGACATTTTTCATATTTTTCTCATTCTTCTTTAGACTATTTCATCCAGATCCAAGAACACAAATATCCAAAAGCAGAAATTTCCCAAATAAATCTCCAAGATTTTTTCCTACTTCCTAAAGTTCAACACTTTGTTTTATAAAAGACCAGTTCATATTGGCACCTCAAACCACTGATATCGCTGAACAAAAATTCTAATTATATAAACTGCATCCATCAACAATTACTTATCACTTAAATACAAACTATACACCAAGTATTTACATCAAACCAGACATATCAATTTTAGCACTCTCTGACGATCAAAAAACCTACTTTACTGTTCAAGAAAATTTCCCTGAAACATGTTCTCAAACATTTCATGGTAAAATTTGTCATCTTTCTCCACAACTACATAACACATTAGAAAACCCTCGCTTCTCACTGAAAATACTTCCTACGAATGTAATCATCAAATCAATTTCGACAATTATCCCGTCGGTATTTCTCAGGTTTTTTTTTAACTTATCCGAGATTATCCCCCAAAAAAATCTTTCTAAATCACTCACTTTCCGAACTTTTAACTTCTATTGCCACGTTATTGGAAACTAACGCAAACCACATGGTGATCTTTTGTCCTAAAAAAAAAAAAGAAGGGATCAGTTCGTCTCGACTGTCTCAGGAAACCAGTCGTGTTTTTCGAGAATAAGGGAAGAAACCAAATATAAAATTTAAAAAGTTTCCACAAAGTATAACCTCAAGTGTAACCTGAAATTGGACAGGAAATAGAAGAGAGCCTGGAGAATATTTTTAAAGATAAGTTCTTCTTTTTTCTTAGATCAATTTGTATTAATTTTACTGAAACAAAATTTTTAAAGCTAAAAGCTTCAAATAATGATGAAATTTCTTGATAAAAATTTTAGACTATCGTGCCTCGTGTAAGGTTAATGGGGGGGGGGGGGGGGTAAACTCTAAAGATACTTCAAAGCGGTTAAAAACTCAAAAATTAAACTGATGATGTTTCACTTGACGCGCTGTTTTCAAAGGTTCCTAAATGCATTTTAAGTTTCCCTTAAACTTGTGATATTTCAGTTCAATTGTTATAAGTATTTCAATATTTCAAGCAGGAGAAAATTCGATATATATGTTTATATATGGTTCTTTATCGAATTTTAAAGAATTAGGTATGCGAAGGAATTTCCAATTGATTTTAATGGTTTGAAAGAAATTTCAAATCTTTTCTTTCTTGAAAATCCTGACATGTTGGGGTAGGGCTTCTTTTTGACAAATTCCAGGAATTAATTTTATGATTTTTCCCTGAGTTTATTGTAATAATATTTTGCTCCCTTTTCAAAGAATTTTCACGCGATAAATCAGGGAAATGACGGTATTTCATAGGTTTTTTTTAACTTATCCGAGATTATCCCAAAAAAAAAATCTTTCTAAATCACTCAATTTCCGAACTTTTAACTTCTATTGCGACGTTCTCCATCAGTAGGAATTTTCAATTGATTTTGATGGTTTCGAAGGAATTTCAAAATTTTCAAGAAATCCTCACATGTTAAAGCTTTTTGCAAATTGCCAGGGATTAAAAATTATAATATTGCATTGACGCTTCATTTTCAAAGACTCCTAAATGCATCTTAAACTCTCCCTGAAGCTGCTGAAGGCTGGTAACCTTCTCAGCATAAATCACCAACCAATTGAGACTCTCGGTTTCCTTCCTCTGTCCTCCCCCCCCCCCCCACACAGTAACAGAAGTATTGGTGGGACTGACGTTACAGATAGACTATCCACCGTATGACGAATAATCACTTAACTTGGACATGATTTCGGCTCGCAAAACAAATTTTGCGCATGAAGGTGATAGTTGGGTGTACAATCTAAACATGAATAATACAAACAATAAAGTAGCCTCGGAATGGACTGAAACTTGGATTGACGAAATGCATACACACGGTAAACGTAAAGGTCGAGTTTCAGGCGATGAATGGAGACTGGGTGTCTGGAATGCTAGAGGAGTGAATGACCTTAAAGTAAGAGAACTACGAGAAACTATGCATGCAAGGAAACTAGATATTTTATGTGTACCTGAGACGAAGAAAAAGGGTTGCGAAAGTAGAAACATAGAAAATGGGGTGTTGAAAGGCGGTTTTGAAATATGGTCAGGAGTAGATAGTGAATCAAATCGTAGTCAAGGGGTCGGTTTAATTATGAATGAAAAAGCAAGACAGCATCTCAAAGATCATGATTTTGCATCTCCCAGATTGTTGTGGGCTAGAATGAAGGTAGGAATCAGAAGGTTATTTATCATAGCGTGCTACGCCCCAGTAGACAGTGAGCCGCGAGAAGTCAAAGACGCTTTCTGGGACACTTTAAATGACACAATAAGTACTTGCGATCAAGGTGAAAGAATAATTCTGCTAGGAGATATGAACGAATGGGTCGGCGTTCAACGTCAGGATACAGATACAGAAAGGGTACTAGGTAAATTTGGGGATCCAAGAAAAAATTATAACGGGGAAAAGTTAGTTAGCTTATGCTTAGAAAAGGGCCTATTTGTTACAAATACTTGGTTTCGACATAAAATAATCCACACTTACACCTGGTGTAAAGGAAATAACCGCAGCATAATTGACTTCGTTATTGCAGATGAAAGACTAAGAGAACTAGTTATAGATGCAAGAGTCATGAGGGGATTCGAATGCAATACTGATCATTACCTTTTAGTCTCCAGAATGAACTTAGGGCGGGGATGGAGAAGAAAGAGAACCAAACAAACGAAACAAACGCGAATCAGGGTTGAAGATTTACAGAAACCGGAAGTGCGAATAGATTTTCAGAATAAGATAAACGAACGCATAGATAAGGCAATTTGGGAGCCGCTTGAAAGGAATAAAGATATAGAGGGCGCGTGGACTTTATTACGGGATACCATTGTTAAAAGTGCGATTGAAGTGTGTGGTACGGCAGTGGTAGGGAGAAAGTCTGGCGATGTGTGGTGGAATGATGAAATTGCGGCAGCCCGAAAAGAAAAAGAAAAATCGCACAAAAAAACGCTGAACATGACAGGTCTTAGGCCTGATGAGAGAAATAGGCTCAAGAATGATTACAGACACAAAAAAAAGGAAAGTTAAATGACTAGTCAAAGAGAGTAAAGAGAAAATCAGAACAGAAGAAGAGAACGAAATACAAAACTGCTTTGGAGGAATAATGAAACTACTATATAAACAGTTGAAGGAAAGTAAAAGTACAGAGTTTGCCAGCATGAGAAACAGCAAAGGTGAAATGCTATATGATATAGACGGGATAGTAGACGCTTTAAAAGACTCTTTCAAGGAACTATTAGAAGGTGAAGATATAGGACAACAAAACTGCGACATAGAACATAATGCATTAGAAAACCCAATTGAAAAAGTCTGTGTCTCTGAGGTCAGAGACATAATTAAGAACTTGAAAAACGGTAAGGCTGCTGGCATAGACAGTATTAGTGCTGAAATGCTTAAATACGGTGGCGAGTACATGCCTCACAGGTTGTGCGAATTGATAAATTTGTGTATCGAGACAGGAAAAGTCCCAGACGATTGGAGAAAAGCGATTATCGTACCAATATACAAAAGAAAGGGAGACAAAAGCAACTGCAGCAATTACAGAGGTATCAGCCTACTAAGTACCTTAAGTAAAATATACTCAAAAATACTTATTCGTAGGGTAATGGAAATCACAGAAGAAAAAATATGGGAAGTCCAAAGTGGATTTATGCCAGGAAGATCATGTACAGATCAGATATTTAGCCTAAGACAGATCACAGAAAAAAGCTTGAGAGTAGGAAAGAAAGTTTTCTGTGCATTTATTGACCTAGAGAAAGCATTTGACACGGTAAATAGAAGTAAACTTTGGGAAGTTCTTAAAGAGTACGGAGTAAATGGAGGGCTCCTGCAAGCAATAAAAACAATATATACAGGTAGTAAAGCGAGCGTAAGGGTAAACGGGAAACTGAGTGACTGGTTCGATATTACGCAAGGCGTGAAACAAGGATGCGTTATGTCCTCGTGGCTATTTATCA
>CAKNYM010039921.1:0-11147 GCA_932195095.1 Andricus curvator
CGACCCCAAAAACCTATTATAAACATGGTCTGACCTCCAGATCCGAATCAAAGTTTTTTTTTGTGTGGCTGTGTTATTTTAGTAAATCACGGTGAAAAATGATTACGGTGAATGAAATTAGTTGTTTTTTTTTGTTGTTCAAGACGTAACATATTTTTTTGAAATTTTCATTTCTGGTAGAAAATAAATCTTCTTGTTTGAACATTCATCTTTTTTATCAAAAATTTAATTACTTGGTTAAAAATTCATTTTTTTGAATGCAAACTTAATTATATTTTTTCAAATTCTTTGTTTTTTGGCAGAAAATTAATCTTCTAAATTAAAAATTTATCTTTTTGATTGAAATTTCAATTATTTGTTTGAAAACTCGTTGTTTTTTAGTTGAAAAATTATCTATTCTTACAACTGATTCCGCATTTTTTCTCGGAAGTTATAGAAATCTTCTGAATAAAAAGGCAGCGGCTTTTCTTAACATTTTAATAGTCAATTTTCTCAACAACAAAAAAACCCACAGTTATATGTTTTGCCAATTTTTTGTTGAATTTGTACTATTATAAGGAAAATACCTAGTTAGTTTTGTGCGGTACAAAATTAACAAAAAATTGACCAGAATCTGGAAAGAAATCTTGAATACCTCAATTAGGTGAAAAGTTATATAAGTTTAAAGAAAAAATTGCGGGGGTTTTTTAAAACAAAGCAAAAAATTAAAATACGCATAACTTCGTAAAAAGATTTGTTTGACAAATCGCAAAAATACGTATCGCCTAATTTCGTCTAAAAAAACAACATGTTTTGTCTTCGAGAGATTCTGCGACTTCAATTGTAGAACTCGCCTGATTTGAAATGGATTCGGTCATTTGAAAATTTTATATGAATCTTAAGAATATTTTCTTCAAACCATTAAAAATTCTTAAAAATCGTCTAAATTGGTTTAAGTATACCATTAAGCCATTTCCCTTTCAGGGTAGGCGTGACACTACCCGCTTCGGGTAGTGTTTCTAGGTGGATAGTTTCTTGTAGTAAATAACTACTACAAGTGTGGGCTCACCACACCCACGGTGGGCCAACAGCACGCAGTGTTCTCGAATGGTCACCCATCCAAGTACTAACCGCGCCCAGCGCTGCTTAACTTCAGTGATCTGACGAGAACTGGTTTTTTCAGCGTTTTTTTGAAATTTTGAAAATTTTGAAATTTTTTAAAATCTTTTCAAGTTTAAAATTACATATTTTTGAATCTTTTGAAGAATTATAATCTTAAAATCTTTTAAACTTTGAAATGTTTGAAAATCTTTTTTAAGGTTATTTTAAACATAATTTATCGATGAAAAATTTCATTTGAAAGTTTCCCGGAAATCGTCAAATCTTAAGAAAATGTTATCATTTTGCTCAAAAAAACAACGTTTGAGTCGGTGAAGGTACGCATGAGCTCTACTGCATTTTTGTTCTAACGAGCGTGCATGAGACAACAAAGTATAATGTGCGAGGCGATAGGAACACGCTATACTCTTCGTTAGAAACATCGACTCACCAATCCGCTATGAATTCTCTTCCTATCTTTGTCTACCACGGTCTCTCTCTAGCGTTACGAAAATACACGGAGCATGCTCAAACAAAGCTCTTTTTTGAACTCTACGTCACGCCGTGCTTACTGAACCCTATTTTGTAACTCATCCAACGCACCGCCAGACACCGCTCAAAACGCGTACTTTTGCGTTTGCCTATGGAGGCATGAAAACACGCGATTTTTATGATTGCGTTCTGAAAAAGTATATTTCAAGATTTGATAACAAGAAATCATGTTTTATCAGTTTTTTTTTTAAGTTATATAAATATAATTTGCCTAAGATTCTGGAGAAAATTCTGAAAGATTTTTGAAGATTTCACATACGTCGAATAAAAATGTGGAAAATTTTGAAGTATTTTTTTTTATTTTACAGGTTTTACAAAATATTAGGAAAAATTAGAGTCAGTCTAAAAGATATTTAAGACTCTACGAAGTTTTGCAGAAATTTTAGAATATTTTATAAATTTTCGGAACACTAAGTTTTAAAATATTGAATCTCTTCAAAACTCAAATGTTTGTTAAAATTTGGAAAATTCTCAAAAATTAAAAAAATGCTTTGAAACCGTCTTAAGAAAATTTGTGTATTCTTTCAAAATTCTTAAGAAGCTTCTAAATTTTTTTCAAACTACTAAAAAACGTATGTTTGGTTTAAAGTGTTTGAACATTTTCAAATTATGTTAACATCTTTCTAAAACTTTAAAACTTTTGAAATATCTTTTGAAATAATTCACTTTTCCTACAAAATGTTTTGATTGTCTTAAAATCTTTTAAATTCTGTTCTAAATAAATCATTCTAAAATCTAAATCATTCTAAAATCCAAATCATTTGAAACTTTCCCAAAAATCTTGTTATCGGTACCGGTAACTATTTTTTTACGGGTACCGACAGTTTACAAATTTCGTAAATTAGGATGTTGTAAGTTTTTGTCAACTATTTCATTTTCTTTTCTCCTTAAAAGTGTGAAAAAGTTTACAAATTGTATACTGCGGCAGCAAATTGTTAATAACAGCATTATATCCTAATATTTAGATATAACTTAAACAGGCTTTTTTTGAGCGACGCACTTTTTTGAGTGAAACTCAAAAAAAATTTAGCTGCAAGAATAAAAACCGAACACATTTGGACGCGCGCAAAAATAGGATTGATTTTGGAAAGAAAGCCCGCTTTGAGAAGTCAGGCTTTAAAATGTCAAGAAATAAAAATTAATTGTTTTTTATTAGGAGATTTACAAACATGTCCTCTTCTTTTCATATCTTGCTTTGTTTATGAAATCGTTAATATTAGTATATTTTTTGACAAATTAAAAAAATATAAATAAAAAATAAACTATTTTTCCTTTCTCTGATTATTAACTAAATTATTTAAGCAAAATACATTTTTTTTATTGTATAATCATTGACTCATTTTTTGTGTATATTTATAAACAATTTAATACGTCTACTTGCTGGGTATGTAACTTTCTTATTTTAAAAAATTGTCTATTATCATAATAAAATTTGGCTCTTAATTCTGCACTTTCAATAAAAGACACCATTAATATTATAAATAAAAATAATGGACTCTGGTTGTAAATAATTGTGCACTTTTCAGTTAGTGCTAATGGTAACTCCTCAAGCAGAAACTTCAAAGGTAAATCATTTCAGAAATTGCTAAGATTCATCATTTACCGACGCGCAACGTGCGCCTTCAAAGTAACTCTTAGGTGTATCCGCCAAGAGGGCGCAGTTATCAGCGCATGTTTTGCACATTTTCTGATATTCTCTTATTCCATTAGATCGGCAATCTCCCACCTCATCTCTGACACTATACAGCCGCAGCCTGGGCATACTCCAGCGTGGGAATACACAGCAACCAGCCGGCGCTCACCAATTTAGCCCGACGGAAGCAGCGTACATCCCGACGCCCTGCTTCAACGTGTCATACGGTACGAATGAACACGAACCCTTGATGTTCGGTGACTCACATCACGTGCATCGACCCGTCAAAAATCCTTCGGTGTTGAATTGAAATTTAAAAAGTTGTTGGATTTGGACTTCGCCTGCCCCCCCCCCCCCCGCCTCTTCATAGTCCCACATATTATATATCGTTTTTGTTATTATTTGGCGTCTATTGGCATCAAACGTGTCGACGCAGGAGTTCCCGGTATTTCTTAAACACAACAGTGCCTCCTTCATCGGTGAACTATTGGTTGCCATCCCAGGGGATCCTTAGCTAAATGATCAAGGGGGGACGCCCATCGCTCCCTTCATCGGGAATCCAGTGGTTTCCTGAGAGGGAGACCTTCCGGATTCTCGGTCGAGGGGACACACCCCGACACCACTCTCAACACTGCCTCCTTCATCGGGTACATAGTGGTTGTCATCCCAGGGGACCCTTAGCACGCCAATCAAGGGGGACACCCATCGCTCCCTTCATCGGGAATCCAGTAGTTGCCTGCGAGCGGGACCTTCCGGATCCTCGGTCGAGGGGACCACACCCTGACACCACTCACAACACCGCTTCCATCGGGGACCTATTGGTTGCCATCCCAGGGGACCTTTGGCTCACCAATCAAGGGGGACACCCATGGCTCCCTTCATCGGTAATCCAGTAGTTGCCCGAGAGGGGGACCTTCCGGATTCTCGGTGGAGGGGACACACTCTGACACCACCCACAACACTGCCTTCTTTATCGGGGAGATATTGGTTGCCATCCCAGGACTCCCTTAGCTCGCCAATCAAGGGGGAGAACCGTCGCTCCCTTCATCGGAAATGCAGTGGTTGTCTGCGAGAGGGACCTTCCGGATTCTCGGTCGAGGGGACACACTCTGACACCGCCCACAACACTGCCTCCTTTATCGGGGAGATATTGGTTGTCATCCCAGGACACCCTTAGCTCGCCAATCAAGGGGGATAACCGTCGTTCCCTTCATCGGGTATCCAGTGGTTGCCTGCGAGGGGGGCCTTCCGGATTGTCGATTAAAGGGATACCCCCCCCCCCCCTTCGAGGCAACTCTGCGAGGACCTCATTCGCACCACGTATCTCTGCTTTCTTCCACACGGAAAAAATTTATCCGTGAAGAAGTCACGAACTTGTAGCCAGGTCTCGGATACGAGATAAAAAAATGAAACATTAAATCCTTATTTCTATGAGAAATTTATGGATAAATTTCGAAGTTTCTTACGAACAGTTCGAATTTCCTACGAACAGTTCCTGAAAATTTCAGACTGAAATAAAAAGAGGAAAAATTTTATTTGTGCGATTTAATTTTATATTTTTTATTTATAAATTCCCAACTCAGAAGATTCGAACCTCAAACACTGCTGACTCACCAGTTTCTAAACATAAACCAGGAGTGCGTAAACACGCGCAGCCATCGAGGCCAAACAAAATAGGTATTATAAAACTTCTAGCCACTCATCCGACGAGCTCGAGATACACATACGAGCGCACACATGCACCGCGCGTTTGGGAGAGTGTGTGTGTGGACCACGTACAGGCGAATCTACTTTCGAGTTCCCAGATTTGTCGGGCAAGTTCGTGAGTGCTCTGAGAATCTTTTCCCAATCACTCATAATATTTTTGTAATTATTCACGTACAAAAAAAGTGATGAACCGTTTTAGAATTTTCACATCGAGTTCGTCAATCTTTCTCAAAGTTCGTAGGTTATTTACGAAAATACATAAATATCCGATAAATTTTTCTCATATCCGAGACCTAGCTACTAGTTCGTGACTTTATTACGGATAAATTTTTTCCGTGCAGGGCAGCCAGCCTCCCAAGGGATGCCCCGCCCCCCATTTATATGGAGGGAACGACTCCTACTCGAGGCAAAAAAACCGACTTAACTCCATACGGCGCCGTGTCCTCAAGAGAAAGGCGGAAGAAGGCAGCAGGACAGGGGCTTCCCCAGATGAGGACCCCCTCCCATTTCCGAAACGAATGATCACAGTTTGAAAGAATACTGTTCTATCTAACAAACATAAAGACAACTGGACCATTTGATCATTCCGCAAAAATTTTCCTAACGTTCGGCAGCCTTCAATAAAAAATTGTCATCATTCACGCTAACCCTCCAAATATTTCGACTTTGTCATTCCGACATTCGAAGGAAAATTGGAAATTGAAATAGGGATTTGAAACTTAAAAAAAATATTTGATTACACAGACCTTGTCTCTCTTCACTCGACCACCCATAACCCGAGTTTGCACGAATAAAAATGAAAGCTATATCAACTATCCGTATTTATTTATGAGAATTGTTATTAACAAAAAAACGATTGAGATTATTGCGAAGTAACAAATGTATTTGTAATGATGGTTCCCATGATTTTTTACAAAAGTTACAGTATCGACGTTGTACAATGTAGACAAAATATTGTATTAAAAAGTTCAAAAAATTGCGCACTTAATTGTTAAAAATAGACCATTTTTAACACCTATATATTAACAAAAGTTTTAGCTCCGTCGGAAAATGTTCTTTTTCCTCGTGGAGCAAGTCTCCTGAAAAAATGATCTACATTTTTTTCGAAAATTTTCGGTCCAATAGTTGCCGAGATATGCCCTAACCCAAACAACAAGGTTGCTGGTCGGTGGCTGGCCGGGCTATGTTTGTTTTTTGAGAGCCTAGCCGTGCGCTGGTCGAAGACTGGCTAGGCAAATTTTTTGTCAAAAACACAGTCGGGAGCTGGCTGGGCTCTGGTCGGGCAAATCTTATGATCAAATTCTCAGACGGTAGCTGGCCGGGCGCTGATTTGGCAAATATTATGAATAAATGCCTAGTCGGATGATGGTAGCAAACGAACACTTTCTTTTAAAGTGAGCGCTTTTGATTGCTGATTACAGTAAAGAACCCGAAGTGAAAACAGTATAACCAAACAGCAGTTTCGTGAGCATAATTCAATTATCAAACCCTGTTTATACCTTGATTATTTTTTCTGATTTTATTAAGAAATGGACAAGTATACAAATCTCGAATTATGATAAATGTATAGCAAACATTTTTAAATAGGGACGATAATGAAAATTATAAATCAATGATGGCAAAAAATATAATACAGATACCAAATTTATAATTGTTTTACGAGCATAATAAAAGATTGTAAATAATATAATACCTAAAATATATAATATTACTATTAGAAGAACTTTCAAATATTACAGAATAAAATAAAACCCTATTGTACTAATCAATTTTTAATTCAAAATTGTACGTGAAAAATATTATAATTTAATTTCCAATCAAAAAGACTATGTTGGTGGCATTGAAAAGTAAAGTAGCATTAGATGTGATGAAGAGCAGACGACAAAAGTCTCGAAACAGCGAGATTTTTGGCGTGACTTTAAAATCAGTCACATTGATTAAGTATATAGTTCCGAAATTTTTATTATGGTAATTTGAAAATCGCGCCGGAAATCTCGCAGTTTCGAGACTTTTGTCGTCTGCTCATTCCATCGACGTAGACTTTTTGGCTGGAAATTAAATTATAACTGGAAGATTTTTATTGAAATGCAATTCAAAAAGTCAAAAGAAAAGGTGGCGCCGGACCACGTGATCGAAGTCAAATTCTTTCGACTTGCATCGACCGGCATCATATGTACATTCATGATCACGTTACATTCATCACGTCTGTTTGGCCGTTTGGCTTTATTTTGTTAAATAAAAGTAATTGGAAACCCTAACAATTGTTTAAAGTAGTGATTTGGAAAATGTAAATTTGACAAGGAGGTAAGAAGTATTGGTTTTGATTCAATGCGTTAGGATTTAAGGAATAAAGAAAGTATACAATTATACGAAGGTTTATAGGTTATGTGATCTTTTTTACCTTCTTTACTTATTTGGATTGTTTCGTTTATTCTAGGTTTGTTTCCTGCCCATTTTCTAGCTTTCAAATGTTTGAAAACAATTTTTATTTGCTTTATTTAAAACCTGTAGTAACACTACTTGAGAATTCACCATTATATTCTTTCACGTGCGCCTTTTCGAATTCCAAAATTATTGATTGTTTTCTGAAGTATTTTGTGATATATGTAGGATAAATACCCATGTGAAAGATTTTATTATAAGAATCAACGTATATTCAGAATATTCTTGAGAAAATTATTTAGGCCAATAATTAACCTAATAATTTTTCGAGCATTAATATGCCAACAATTAATTTCCTACCATTATACTTTTTCACCATAAGGGTTTAGTATTGGTTTATCCATCTTACAGACTTCGGACTCACTGCACTAATTACACTATTTGACACTTTTTTTTATTGATGACACTATTTTGCTACTATTTTGAAGAAAATGACTCTATAAACACTATTTTCTCACAAGTTTCCGCTAATGCCACTATTTCTTCACTTTCGGGTTGAAAATTCATCTGTCTTCTAAAAAAACTCGTCTTTTTGATTGAAAAATCAACTATTCAGTTCATAATTTAATTATTTTGTTGAAAATTCAACTCGGTTGTAATTTTTTTTTCTTTGAAAATTTGACCCTTCTGTTGAAAATTCAACTATTTTGTTAAACATTCGTCTTTTTGGATAGAAATTTGCTCCGTTTGGATAAAAATTAAAACTTTTTTGTAAAAAATTCATCCATTTTGGTACAAAATTCATCTTTCTTGCTTGAAAATTACCTCTTTGTCGAAAATAAAACTTTTGGTGTTAAAATTTCAACTATCGTCTAAAAATTTTTTTTTTCTAATTGAAAAATTAACTATTTGGTTGAAAATGTAACTGTTCGGTGAAAAATTCAAAAAATATTTGGTTGCAAATTGATCTTTGTTTGTTAAAAATTATCATTTTTGTTAAAAATTCATCTTTGCGGGTTTGAAAGTCAAATGTTTTGTAGAAAATTAATCTTTTTGGCTAAAAAAATTTAACAATTTGGTGAAAAATTCAACTATTTGGTTGGAGTTTATTCTTTTTTTGTTTGAAATTTTAACTACTTGGAGAAAAATTTGACTTTTTTGTTCACAATTCAATTATTATGTCGAAAATTCTACTATTCTGTGAAAAAGTAATCTTTTTTGGTCGCAAATTCGACTGTTTCGTTGAACATTCGTCTTTTTGGATAGAAAATTAATTTTTTTCGTAGAAAATTCAGCTTTCTTGGTTTAAAATGAACTTTTTTGTTGAAAATTCAACTATTTGGTTAAAAACTCAACTATTTGGTTTACTATTTATCTTTTTTGGTTGACAATGAACTTCTTTTTTGACAATTCATGTTTCTAGTTTAAAAGTCAAATTTTTTGTAGAAAATTCGTTTTTTGGCTTGAAGAATGTAACAGTTTGATCTCGAGTTTGGTTAAAATCCTTATTCTCTCTCGACTGACAAATCTTTCTTGGTTGACAATTCAACACTTTTGTAGAAAATCCGTCTTTTTTGGTTGGAAATGAATCCGTTTTGGATGTCCTTTACTATACTGTTTTTATTAGAAATAAAAATATTTGTTGGTTAACTCATAAACTATTACATTTTTCGTCGAGAATTTATCTTTTTTAGTTGAAAATTTAACTGCTTTGTTGAACATTCGTCTTTTTGGATAGAGAATTCGTCCTTTCGAATTGAAAGTTCAGTTTTTTTGTTAGAAAATTGATCTTTCTCGGTTGCAAATGAACCTTTTTGTTGAAAATTCAACTTTTCGGGTTAAAAATAAAACTGTCGTCTTAAAAATTCGTCAATTTTGCTTGATAGATAGCTTCTTATAAATAAGTTTTATACTTTAAAAATTTGAGAACACTATTTTGAAACTATTTTTTGAAATTTGGCCTGATCTTATTAAATATGTCAATTGAAAATAAATGTATCGAATGCTTCATTATCATAATTATTTTATATATTCCATATTTAATGTTAAAGTTAAAACAAGTGTAATATTAAATTTACACATACATAGATTTGAATATATAAGAAGGTATCAGAATTTAAAATATTCAATGCGACGATATGCAAATTGATTCGTACCTTCCAATTAAAAGTATAAAATGGTATTATTTAATTTTTCTAGCATGATAGATGGATGCATGATTAATAAATGTAAATATTTCTTTTGCAGTGTAAACATGGCAAGCGATGATGACTCGTATGTGTACCAGTTAATTAATTTTATCGTCCCTGGTCCACGAACGTCTTTATTATACAAAAAAATAAAAATAAAATTGATCTTGTAACTAAGTGGCATATGCTCTTCATAAAATTTAAACCCAATTAATTTAAATCTACTACAACACCAATTGATCTTGGCCGGGCCACGGTCGGGCAGCCCAGCCATATCACGGCCTTGCTTCATGGCCGGACGCTGGCCAGCGCAGCGTGACGATGCTGGCCGGATTCCGACCAGAAACCCCGGTCACAGCCCGACTTAAAGTCGGGCTCTCCAGCCGGAAAATGGCCAGCCCCCGACTTAAATTTCCACCCGGGTGCAGGCGCAAATATATCAATTTTAGTGCCTAGAAATTGGTCGTTGCATGAAAAATTTGTTGAGACATAAAAGTCTTGTTCTTTTATAAACTTTCCGAAAATAATTTTAGAAAATTTTTATCTTAAAAAATAATGTAACTGTTCAAAAAATTGTTGCACCAGATTTCGAAAAAGTAACCTTGATATTCATAATCAGGGGACTTTTGCGGACTTTACAATCCAAAATTACTGCTCGCACTTTTAGTGTAAACAGAAGTTTCACTGGCTACTGGATAATATGCATCATTCTTTCAATTTCATTCAGATATATGGCATGTCGAAGGATTGATATCTGGGCGGGAAAAAAGTAAGTTAAAAAAAAGTAGAAATATATTCTATAATATAATATATACAAATATAATGTAATGTATGACTTTTTCTGATTACAAGTACATGTTATTTGCGTACGAAGGTTGAAATTTTGATTTGTGACGAATTTAAGAATGAGAATCATTCTAAAACTGATTGATGAATTAAACTCCTCCAATTTCTCAACTTTCACGGGCAAGTAATGTGTCACTGGAATCGCAAAAATACGTGGATGCTAATAGTACTATTTTTAAATTGCCAGTTTAGAGACTATGCTTATATACAAACAGAAAAGTACTAGAAAAAAGAGAAGCAGAGGGGCCCTGATAGCACCAGGGGCCCTAGGACTGCAGCCCTCCCCCCTTCAGTACTATCGATGCGATAAACGGGGTGGGGTTGCGTTGCGAAATAGAATGACGCATGGACATAGGAATGGGAGGGGACTAGGCATGTCGCAGCGGAGTCAAAATAACGAGCGGGGCAGTCTTCCATCTTGGATTGCTAAACCAGTATTGCGAGAGAAAGAGCAGACTGTTCTCCTTCTCTGACTTACTCCCCTTGCTTTGGAAACCAACATGGTCGACTCCCCCTTGTAACTTATAATCAATCCCCGCGTATAAGTTAGGAAGCATATTGAACGGACCGAATTAATTTGTACGCCTAATATATTAAGGGGATTTATCAGCGTTATAAAATGGTTGCCCAGTTTCCGGCTGCACGGCAGAGGCTCCAGAACGTGGGATTTTTCGGCAACCACCTCGTTCCCATCTGGGAGCAACACATGCAAACGTAGCGTGTCGGTGAGAAGACTCTGTTACGCGTTGCGTCGGCCATCC